>CM055117.1:60375465-60472502 GCA_029206835.1 Rana muscosa | reverse complement strand
CACGGGCTGGGGTTGAACCATTGCTGTGTGCCGTACCTCTTTTTGTCCTCCCTCGGCAGCGGTATGGTGGGGCGGGGAACCCACCATGCTTGCTGGGGCCGGCCATCTTGTCACGGGGTTCGTAGTCCCAGACACCTTTAGTCTGCGGACGGTGGGTCGTGCCGGTCCTCTGGCGACCTAGGCCTGGAGTTCCACCGGAGATCGTGTTCCACCTCAGGCACCTTTAGCCTGGGGTGAGGTACTTGAATGGAGGTCCGGAGCTCAGTGCCCAACACTGAGTTCCGCGAGGGAAGGAGATCCTAGGGAACCCAGGGATTGGGTACCCGAATCCGGAAGGCGCAATGGACCGGGGGGAGCTCCTCACTTGAAGACCCGGTGCAGCATATTGCCAGTGACGGGTGAGTCTCTCGTCGGAGACCGCCTGGAAGGAAATCCCCCTCGTGCGGAGACCGCAACCCACTTTCAGTGGAGAAAGTGGGGAACGATTGTGTCTGGGCCTATTCGCACCCACACCTCCTTTCCTGTGCTGTTCTTCAAGGGAGTTCAACTGTTTGTGTTCATTCGCATGAGAATAAAGGACTTTAAATGTGTGGGGCTTATTTCTGACAGACATGGCTCAAGGTGACTCTCGGAGGGAGGATCCAGGTGCACAACACTGACCCGAAGGTAAATTAAGAACGTTGCCTATACCGCACTGATACATGTGGTGGAGGCCTGGCGTGGTGTCCCCGCTCCCTCCCCTCTGAGATACCCCTAAACAAGAGACAGACGAGCAAGAGAGGGGAGTGAGGTGGGCACTACACGTGGGGGCTCGTCCGGGATAGTGTTGGTGCACCACGAGTACTGAATGTGTCTGTCGGAGGAGTTAAACGAATAGGCGGGCCTTCATTGGCCGAAGTGTACCCCGGTGCTCAAAGTCGTGGACATGACCCATTGAAGGGAAAGGCCCGCGCAGAAGAGCGAGGAGAGGGGGAAACCCAGCCATGTGAGGGACTACACGTGGGGGTTTCTAGTTGCACTGCGCCACCAGGCACCCATCGCTTAGTTCGTGGGCGTGACTCTAAAGGAAAAAAAAGAAGAAAAACCCGCGAACTGGAGCCAAGGGGAGGAGTCCAATATGTGTGAGGGACTACACGTGGGACATTGGCGCAAAAACTTTGCAGTGTGCGATGGATCATCAACAGGTCGCCATGTTTGGACATACCTCGTGGATTCCAGTTCACCCGTCTACCACGACATTGACTGCTGCTGCTCCGGTAACAGATACGGGGATCCGCTTAAAGCCCCGGGGACGATTCGCCCTGTATTCATGCATGGACGTTGAGGCCCTGGGTGTGATTTGTCCTGGCAGTTCGGGACTGGTATGTCAGCTGAAGCCATTCGGACGTTGTGAGGCCTGTGGGGAATTTCTGTTCGAAGTGGATCCGGCGGTGGAGAGGCCGAGAACCATCTACCCTGGCCGGGCTTCAGGTACCACCACTCAAAGAGGAGGAATCACTGCTGTGAGAGCAATCCCTGCGCACACTGCAGCGACCGCGGAGGAGGTCGTGAAAACTCAATGGGAGAAATCCGAGGATGCTGACTCGGTCACCACTGTCTCGCAGCGTCCACCACCGAAGAGGAAGACCGGCATGGTAGCCCCAACCAGCAGTTGTGGTGGACCGTCCCACCCGCTTACGCCCGGCCCGGATGTATCCGTTGACGAGGGTTCCGGACGTCCTGTTTCAAGAAAAGGCAGAGGTAAGCCAGGCGGAGAGATTTGGTGTGTGGGCAGAGGTGTCGGGAAGTCATGGCCCAGCAAGTCCGCGGGAGGTGGTGGTTCCGTTTCTACAACTGGATACATACCCGCGGAGGAGTGTGACACCTCCGACCTAGAGTCGCTCTCGGACATGGGAGACGACGTTGATTTGTTTGCCGAGAAGGGCTGGGACAAGGTACCGCTTGCTTCATCCCGCAGAACCAGGGATCCACCTATGTCTACAGGGGAGAGTACACCCCGGGTGGAGGCACCAGCGCCTGAAGAGGGGTCCCGTCCTCAGCTTGTCCCTACATCTCCGGTGCCACCTGCACCTGATGTTGGGGAAAAGAGACTGTTGCTGCGTGCGCCTATGCCCAGATTAGAGGTAGTCAGAGTGCCTCGTCACCCGGACTCAATAGTCTTGCCTGGTGAAGGGGACAAAGCTACCATGCCTCCTTTGGCAAGATTACAGCGCCTGTTTGGCCAGAAGGTTGCTGCTGAGTATGGGTGGGAGTATCCATACTTGTCGAAGGAGTTACTTTACGAAGTGGAAGTGTGCCGGGAGCGCTGGTACGATGACTTTGTGTGGACTCACTTAAAAGTCCCGCACACCCGCAGGTACCTTACATGTTCTCCCAAGGCTTCTCAACGTTTTAAAGACTGCAAGGATGAGTGGATGTTGGGACGCCACATCCATGCAGACAAAGTGCTGATCCGGCGTAAAGAGGGAGAAGATGTGGAGTATCATCTAGAAACCATGGACAAGCACTTGAAGCCACTTGTTCTGCCGCATCCTCGCTTTTACCTTTGAGGAGAAAAAGACTCCATTATTTTTTTGTCCTGTGCTGCTGAACTTTCTGGGGCCGTTGTGTTTTTTTTGTGTGGCCAGAGGAATGAGGAGCTGTTCCTAGTTTGTTCTTCATTTTTCCAAAAGAAAAGATCACAGACTCTGGGGTAGATAGGGCTCAAAGAGAAGAAGAGGTTCTACGAGTGCATTTACCGTGATGCTGTCACCAGGTGGCAGTGTTGCGTAACGTTAACACTTTTCACACACTCACTCTTTGGAGAAAGGGGATTTCTTTACGAAGAAGTTTCTTTCCCCCTACACAAATATATGTGTCAGGGTTTATGTGTGTTGTTTCTTTCTTTTCCATCTGCAGGAGAGCAACCCTTCAAGATCACTGAGGATGGGTGGATCTTAGTCAGGATGGGTGGGAAAAGTATAATGTAAAATGTGATTTTTAGGTTATGATTACATGTTGTTGTTTCTTTCCCTTTCTATTACAGGGCTCAGACACAATTGTTTCATGGTGATAGTTTTTTTTCCAAAGTTATTTTTACCACAATTGTTAGTGGGTTTCTGGACTGGATTATGTCAGCCATTGAGGGCATGATTTACTCCAGACACTGGGGACCAGTGTCAAAGGACAGGGGGGAGAGTGTAGCGGGTATGCACTTTCCCGGGTGTAAATTTGAATCTGGCGGTGACACCAGTGATGTGTGATTCCCTGCGGCCCAGCAGGTGGCGCTGTCGCCACGGGCTGGGGGTTGAACCATTGCTGTGTGCCGTACCTCTTTTTGTCCTCCCTCGGCAGCGATGTGGTGGGGCGGGGAACCCGCCATGCTTGCTGGGAGAGGGTATAAAGGGGGCCGGCCATCTTGTCACGGGGTTCGTAGTTCCAGACACCTTTAGTCTGCGGACGGTGGGTCGTGCCGGTCCTCTGGATGGCCTAGGCCTGGAGTTCCACCGGAGATCGTGTTCCACCTCAGGCACCTTTAGCCTGGGGTGAGGTACTTAAATGGAGGTCCGGAGCTCAGTGCCCAACACTGAGTCCCGCGAGGGAAGGAAATCCTAGGGAACCCAGGGATTGGGTACCCGAATCCAGAAGGCGCAATGGACCGGGGGGAGCTCCTCACTTGAAGACCCGGTGCAGCATATTGCCGGTGACGGGTGAGTCTTTCGTCGGAGACCGCCTGGAAGGAAATCCCCCTCGTGCGGAGACCGCAACCCACTTTCAGTGGAGAAAGTGGGGAACGATTGTGTCTGGGCCTATTCGCACCCACACCTCCTTTCCTGTGCTGTGTATAGAAAATAATTCCGCGCTACTAAAGTGTCAATAATAAAGCGATCATCTGCTACAAAGCACTGAAAGGTAAATCCGTGTCCTTTAGTGTGAATGAATATAGAAAAGTAGTGCTGAGCTGATGGGGATGATATGTGGTGTTCTGTGTCAATATTACTGGTTCTCAGTTATCCAGTAAACATACTACCAAAATTAGCAACCATAAATACTTCTTGACATAGTATAAACATAAAACATCAAAATTGTGCTTTAAAATAAGGTACTTGTGTTACCAGCAAGTGCTGGAGCATTGGTAAAGTGCAAACAGTGCAATTGATCCGTGACACAGAATAAAAATAATAAATAAAGTAAAATATTTGAGACAGAAATACAGAATTATACAAAGTGCGTATATCTGTGAAGGGGATAGTACTAAGCAGTACCTATGCTGCTGATAAAGTGCAAAGTGCATGGATCCGTGACACATAAAGATTGTATTACTAAACAGTAACAGGAGAATGAATGACTGTCCTTTTGTGTACTGTAAAAAAGAAGAAAATTAAATAAATTAACGTGCAACCAAGCAACTATGTTGCTATAAAAGAGTCCAAAAAAAGGAGAATCTCCCTGTGGACTGGGTGGCAGTGCTGTGATTGGTGCTGGGTGATGGGTGGTTTAAACTCTGTGTTTACCACACTGTGACTCCTGTGATATATGGATGGCCCCTTACCTCACTGCTGTGAGGTTACAGCATCTAGGAAAATTAGAGGTCCCTCTGTTGGTCCGATCTCCTCCTGCCTGGGTGGTCCCTGCGGTCTGGGGTAGCTGTACAGCCTTGTATGGGTGAGGGGGGGGGGGGGACCGGATCCTCTGATCATGGAGACTCCAAAGCAGTGTGCATAGAATGGGGGGAGAGCGAAGGAAGTCCACAATAGTGTGATATTGTTTTTGCAATAGCAATTTAATTATGCAAATAATAAAGTACTTACATTTAACAAGTGAAAAACGGGTATTTCAAAAACGAGCGCCGAGCTCGTTCGCGTCACCTCCGGTGCTTGCATTGTCCCTATGTGTGTCGTCACAGGTCACGTGACTTCATCAGGGGAGTGTTGTTCTTCAAGGGAGTTCAACTGTTTGTGTTCATTCGCATGAGAATAAAGGAGTGTTGGACTTTAATGGTGTGGGGCTCATTTCTGACGGACATGGCTCAAGGTGACTCTCGGAGGGAGGATCCAGGTGCACAACACTGACCCGAAGGTAAATTAAGAACGTTGCCTATACCGCACTGATACATGTGGTGGAGGCCTGGTGTGGTGTCCCCGCTCCCTCCCCTCTGAGATACCCCTAGACAAGAGACAGACGAGCAAGAACAAGAGAGGGGAGCGAGGTGGGCGCTACACTAACATTGGTGATCAGTGGGAAGAATGTTCCTTACATTGGTGATCAGTGGGAAGAATGCTCCTTACATTGGTGATCAGTGGGAAGAATGCTCCTTACATTGATGATCAGTAGGAAGAATGCTCCTTACATTGGTGATCAGTGGGAAGAATGCTCCTTACATTGGTGATCAGTGAGAAGAATGTTCCTTACATTGGTGATCAGTGGGAAGAATGTTCCTTACATTGGTGATCAGTGGGAAGAATGCCCCTTACATTGGTGATCAGTGAGAAGAATGCTCCTTACATTGGTGATCAGTGGGAAGAATGCCCCTTACATTGGTGGTCAGTGAGAAGAATGTTCCTTACATTGGTGATCAGTAGGAAGAATGCTCCTTACATTGGTGATCAGTGGGAAGAATGCTCCTTACATTGGTGATCAGTGAGAAGAATGTTCCTTACATTGGTGATCAGTGGGAAGAATGCCCCTTACATTGGTGATCAGTGAGAAGAATGTTCCTTACATTGGTGATCAGTGAGAAGAATGTTCCTTACATTGGTGATCAGTGAGAAGAATGTTCCTTACATTGGTGATCAGTGGGAAGAATGGTCCTTACATTGGTGATCAGTGGGAAGAATGTTCCTTACATTGGTGATCAGTGGGAAGAATGCTCCTTACATTGGTGGTCAGTAGGAAGAATGTTCCTTACATTGGTGATCAGTGAGAAGAATGCTCCTTACATTGGTGATCAGTGAGAAGAATGTTCCTTATATTGGTGATCAGTGAGAAGAATGTTCCTTACATTGGTGATCAGTGGGAAGAATGTTCCTTACATTGGTGATCAGTGGGAAGAATGTTCCTTACATTGGTGGTCAGTAGGAAGAATGTTCCTTACATTGGTGATCAGTGAGAAGAATGTTCCTTACATTGGTGGTCAGTGGGAAGAATGTTCCTTACATTGGTGATCAGTGGGAAGAATGCTCCTTACATTGGTGATCAGTGAGAAGAATGTTCCTTACATTGGTGATCAGTGGGAAGAATGTTCCTTACATTGGTGGTCAGTAGGAAGAATCCTCCTTACATTGGTGGTCAGTGGGAAGAATGCTCCTTACATTGGTAGTCAGTGGGAAGAATGCTCCTTACATTGGTGGTCAGTGGGAAGAATGTTCCTTACATTGGTGATCAGTGGGAAGAATGCTCCTTACATTGGTGGTCAGTGGGAAGAATGTTCCTTACATTGGTAGTCAGTGAGAAGAATGCTCCTTACATTGGTGGTCAGTGGGAAGAATGTCCCTTACATTGGTGATCAGTGGGAAGAATGCTCCTTACATTGATGATCAGTGAGAAGAATGATCCTTACATTGGTGGTCAGTAGGAAGAATGCTCCTTACATTGGTAGTCAGTGGGAAGAATGCTCCTTACATTGGTGGTCAGTAGGAAGAATGCTCCTTACATTGGTGGTCAGTCGGAAGAATGTTCCTTACATTGGTGGTCAGTCGGAAGAATGTTCCTTACATTGGTAGTCAGTGGGAAGAATGTTCCTTACATTGGTGATCAGTGGGAAGAATGTTCCTTACATTGGTAGTCAGTGGGAAGAATGATTCTTACATTGGTAGTCAGTGGGAAGAATGTTCCTTACATTGGTAGTCAGTGGGAAGAATGATTCTTACATTGGTAGTCAGTGGGAAGAATGTTCCTTACATTGGTAGTCAGTGGGAAGAATGATCCTTACATTGGTGGTCAGTGGGAAGAATGTTCCTTACATTGGTGGTTGGTGATCAGTGGGAAGAATGTTCCTTACATTGGTGGTCAGTGGATGGTGATCAGTGGGAAGAATGTTCCTTACATTGGTAGTCAGTGGGAAGAATGATCCTTACATTGGTAGTCAGTGGGAAGAATGTTCCTTACATTGGTAGTCAGTGGGAAGAATGATCCTTACATTGGTAGTCAGTGGGAAGAATGATCCTTACATTGGTAGTCAGTGGGAAGAATGATCCTTACATTGGTGGTCAGTGAGAAGAATGCCCCTTACATTGGTGGTCAGTGGGAAGAATGTTCCTTACATTGATGATCAGTGAGAAGAATGATCCTTACATTGGTGGTCAGTAGGAAGAATGCTCCTTACATTGGTAGTCAGTGGGAAGAATGTTCCTTACATTGGTGATCAGTGGGAAGAATGTTCCTTACATTGGTGGTCAGTAGGAAGAATGCTCCTTACATTGGTGGTCAGTCGGAAGAATGTTCCTTACATTGGTGGTCAGTCGGAAGAATGTTCCTTACATTGGTAGTCAGTGGGAAGAATGTTCCTTACATTGGTAGTCAGTGGGAAGAATGTTCCTTACATTGGTGATCAGTGGGAAGAATGTTCCTTACATTGGTAGTCAGTGGGAAGAATGTTCGAAGAATGCTCCTTACATTGGTGATCAGTGGGAAGAATGTTCCTTACATTGGTGATCAGTGGGAAGAATGTTCCTTACATTGGTAGTCAGTGGGAAGAATGCTCCTTACATTGGTGATCAGTGGGAAGAATGTTCCTTACATTGGTGATCAGTGAGAAGAATGTTCCTTACATTGGAGATCAGTGAGAAGAATGTCCCTTACATTGGTGATCAGTGAGAAGAATGTTCCTTACATTGGTGATCAGTGAGAAGAATGTTCCTTACATTGGTGATCAGTGAGAACAATGTTCCTTACATTGGTGGTCAGGGGGAAGAATGTTCCTTACATTGGAGGTCAGTGGGAAGAAGGAGGAGGACACACCCAAAGAGCTCTCTCTGAGAACCAGCCTTTTTCAAGCCTGGGCCTTGCCTGCTAGCTTGGCCCAGGAATAATGCCTGATCCTGGGGGAGGCCCTGGGAGGGATCCCCCTGATGACACGGGGCCTAGTGAGGAGGAGGTGGAGGACCTGTCTGTGGGTCCAGGCCCTGCTATGGATACAAATGTCTTCAGTCAGAAGATTATCAATCGTTTTAGGGCGATTGGAAGAGCGGAAGAAAAACTTAAAGTTTTGAAGGCTGAACACAAAACCTTCAAAACCAAATATTTCCAGGCCTGGAGTAAAAATCGTTCGGCCATGAAGCCTGAGCTACCGGAATTGGAGGAGAAGGTGAAGAAACAATCTTTATTATTGGAAAAGTTGAAATATAAAAGTGGAGCATTTAAAGAAAACTGTGATGAGAGGAGATTTTCCAGCCAGACAGCAAGTTCCATGGCCCCACCTGCTGTGGTGGACGGTGTCCTGAATGAGGAGCAGAAAGAGAAGGCCTTGTGCAAAGAGTTGCCTGGAGTTTCTGCTGGGACCTGTAGTTCCTCTGCTAAGTTTGCTGCACAAGGTATGCCTGCTGTTTGCAATGAGATTGCCTCACCTGAGCCTCCCTGTGGTGGGGGAGGGGATCAGCATATTGCACCATGTGCAGTGGAAGAAGCCCTGGAGGTTTCACCTGTTGCAGTGTCAGACCAGCCTGCACTGTCCCCTGATGGAAGTCCTGTCCTGATGGAAGAGAACCGGCCAGCTGAAGCTCCTACAAGCACAGCAGAGGGAACTGACACTGCTGGGAAGACGGCAGGAACTGTGAATATTCCAGCAAGTACTAAGACTGACAGTAATGATAAAACAATGGATGTGGTGGGTGGTGGTGAAGGGGTTAATACTGCTGGGAAAAATAAAAATGACATTCCTCCCCCTGCTCAGCAGAGGAAAGACTCATCGATTGTTCAGACCAAATCTGTACAATCGATATCTGCTACAAATCTGTCAGATGGCTCAAAACAAACAGATGGTTTATCTGCTGGGGGGAATGTGGGGAGTTACGCGTCAGTTTTGGGGAGTCGTACCAAGGAGGGTGGGGGGATGTTGGAAATGTTAGTGGTCACAATTTGAGGAGGTTTGGTGGTGGAATGGTTAGTGGGTACTAGTGATGAGCCGAACACCCCCTGTTCGGTTCGCACCAGAACCCGCGAACGGACCGAAAGTTCGTACGAACATTAGAACCCTATTAAATACAATGGATGCGAATGTTCGAATTCTAAAGTGCTAATTATAACAACTATTATGCATGTTATTGTCCTAAAAAGGGTTTGGGAACCCGGGTTCTGCACCAGGGGACATGTATCAATGCAAAAAGAAGTTTTAAAAACGGTCGTTTTTCGGGAGCAGTCATTTTAATGATGCATAAAGTGTAAAAAAAAAAGTCAAATATTCCTTTAAATATCGTACCTGGGGGGTGTCTAAAGTATGCCTGTGAAGTGCCACGTGTTTCCCGTGTTTAGAACTGTCCCTGCACAAAATGACACTTCTAAAGGAAAAAAAAGCCATTTAAAACTGCTTGCGGCTTTAATGTAATGTCTGGTCCCGGTAATATGGATGAAAATCTTTAAGAAAAATGGCATAGCTACCCCATGACCCCCCCCCCCCCCCTACCCCAGCCCATTACCAGCCCATTACCAGCCCCTTTGGGTCTTGTATGGATATTAAGGGGAACCCCGCACATAAAATAAAAAAGGCCCTATATACTCTGAACAGCCGTATACAGGCGGTGCATACAAGACAGGGACTGTAGGTTTGTTCTTATGTAGAATGTGTTTGTAATTTTGAACAGGTACATTGTTGAAGTGTAGCTCCAGCCCAAAAATCTATTTTTAAACTTTTTGGAAAACATAGGTAAGGGTTATCACCCCTGTAACATTTGTTTTGCTGTCTGTGCCCCTGTTCAGAACATTTCACCTCACTTTCCGTCCCAATGACAACTGTTTTTGAAATGTGGTGTTTTTCTTGAAACAAGGATTGCTGATAAAGCATCAGTACAGAGGAGACACCTTTCTCCCATATTTATTCTTACAGGAGAGAATTTTCCTTCCTAGTGGTAGATTTCCTCTCACTTCCTGTTGTCTTCTTGCGTTTGCAAGGAGGAGTCGTTTGTAAGTTGGATGTTTGAAAGTAGGGACCTGCCGTATATACTCTGCAGAAATAGGCCCCTTAGTTGTTGGTGTTGGCACAACACTGTAAGCACTCACAGTTACTCTTGGTTGGTGCTGGAACGCCCTGCTGTCAACTATTATATCAGGAATTTTAATTACATATAATTGTTGAACAGTGGTAGTAAAAATTGGGCCTTTGATGGTGGTGCTGGTGCCACAACACTGTAAGCCCTGACAGTTACTCTTGGTGGGTGCAGCAATGGGCCCTGCTGTGAATTATTAGATCAAGAATTGTAATTGCATGCCCCTGTTGAACAGGGGCTGAAAAATTGGGCCTTTCGTGGTGGTGGTGGTGGTGGTGGCGTTGCCACAACACTGTAAGCCCTCAGAGTTACTCTTGGTGGGTGCAGGAATGGGCCCTGCTGTGAATTATTAGATCAAGAATTGTAATTACATGCCCCTTTTGAACAGGGGCTGAAAAATTGGGCCTTTCGTGGTGGTGGTGGCGTTGCCACAACACTGTAAGCCCTCAGAGTTACTCTTGGTGGGTGCAGCAATGGGCCCTGCTGTGAATTATTAGATCAAGAATTGTAATTGCATGCCCCTGTTGAACAGGGGCTGAAAAATTGGGCCTTAGGCACTGGTGGCACAACACTACAACCCCTCACAGATACTGTACTTGGAGCACAGCAATGAGCCCTGTTGCAAAGTATTGCTTCAAAAATTGTAATGACACGCCCCTGTTAAACAGGGGCTGAAAAATTGGGCCTTAGGCACTAGTGGCACAACACTACAACCCCTCACAGATACTGTACTTGGAGCACAGCAATGAGCCCTGTTGCAAAGTATTGCTTCAAAAATTGTAATGACACGCCCCTTTTAAACAGGGGCTGAAAAATTGGGCCTTAGGCACTGGTGCCACAACACTCCAACCCCTCACAGATACTGTACTTGGAGCACAGCAATGAGCCCTATGGCAAATTATTGCTAAAAAAATTGTAATTACACGCCCCTGTAAAACAGGGGCTGAAAAATTGGGCCTTAGCCACTGGTGGCGGCATCCATAAACAAAAATGATCTTCCAAGCTATCATCATCAATCGTATCATTGAGGACTCGGAGGAGGAGGATAGCCAGTCAACATAACAGCACAGGCACTCAGCATCAGCATCAGTCTTGAAGGGATGTGACATGTTAAAATCAATTAGTCTGTTATATCAGCATCAGGTGTGTGGTAGCTGGTGGTGATCCAAGACTGGTTCATCTTGATGAAAGTCAGTCGATCAACCGAGTCGGTGGACAGGCGCACCCTGTGATCCGTGACAAATCCTCCAGCAGCACTGAATGTGCGTTCCGAAAGAACGCTGGATGCAGGACAGGCCAGTAGCTCAATTGCATACTGTGCAAGCTCTGGCCAGTGATCCATCCTCAAGACCCAGTAAGCCAGAGGATTTTCGGTGGGGAAGGTGTCCAAGTCTGACCTTGCCCCTAGATATTCCTGCACCATGTTTATCAGACGCTGGCGATGGTTGCTGGAACCGATCATACTTTGGGGCTGCGGACTAAAGAATTGTCTGAACGCATCGGTCAGACGGCCACCTTCCCCACCGCTCCTTCTTTGACTGGCCGAAGCCTCAGCAACTCGTTGTCCAGGACCAGGAGTTTGTAACCTCCCAGTCTCTGGGAACGCGTTGCACAGACCTTTCTGCAAGGCCTCCCGGAGTTGTCTCATCCTCTGCTCCCTCTGCGAAGGTAACATAAGGTCCGCAACCTTACCCTTGTACCGTGGATCAAGGAGAGTGGCCAGCCAGTAATGGTCCCTCTCCTTGATCCGAAGAATACGAGGATCCTTCCGCAGACTTTGCAGGATCAGGGAGGCCATGCAGCGTAGGTTTGCTGAGGCATTCGCTCCGGAGTCCTCTGGGTCACTAAGGACGACATGATCCGCAGCCACCTCCTCCCAGCCACGTACAAGTCCACTGGTTTCTTGGGACTGTAAATCATCCCTAAAAGACTGCTGCTGATGATGCTGAGTGCCAGCCTCCACCTCCATGCTGACACAATCCTCCTCCTCCTCCTCCTCCTCCTCCTCCTCCTCCTCCTCCTCCTCTTCCTGTGCGATGGGTGGGACAGAAGGAACACTGTCTGGGTAAAGGGGGCCTTGAGAGGCAAGGAAGTCCTCCTCTTCCTGCCTCTGTTCTGCCTCAAGTGCCCTGTCCATTATTCCACGCAGCGTGTGCTCCAACAGGTGGACAAGAGGTACAGTGTCACTGATGCATGCACTGTCACTGCTCACCATCCTCGTGGCCTCCTCAAATGGTGCCAGGACAGTGCATGCATCCCTGATCATGCCCCACTGGCGTGGAGAAAAAAAACCAAGCTCCCCTGACCCTGTCCTGGTGCCGTAGTCGCACAGGTACTCATTGATGGCCCTCTGCTGCGTGTGCAGCCGCTGCAGCATGGCCAACGTTGAGTTCCACCTGGTGGGCATGTCACATATAAGGCGGTTCTTGGGCAGGTTCAACTCCTTTTGCAGCTCAGCCAGGCGAGCACTGGCATTATAAGATCTGCGGAAATGCACACAGACTTTCCTGGCCTGCCTCAGGACATCCTGTAAGCCCGGGTACCTGCCCAAGAACCGCTGCACCACCAGGTTAAGGACGTGAGCCACACAGGGCACATGGGTCAGTTGTCCCTGTCGGAGGGCGGAGAGGAGGTTGGTGCCATTGTCGCAAACCACCATTCCTGGCTTAAGCTGGCGTGGCGTCAACCACCTCTCGGCCTGGCACTGCAGAGCAGACAGGACCTCTGCCCCAGTGTGGCTTCTGTCCCCCAAACACACCAGCGCAAGCACGGCATGGCATCTTTTTGCCTGCGTACTTGCGTAGCCCGGTGAACGGCTACGGAGCACCGCTGGTTCATAGGACAAACCACAGGAAGAGGCCATGGAGGAAGAAGAAGAGGAGGGGGTGGAGGAGAGAGGTGTGTCACAACCAGTAGTAGCATTTTGGAGGCGTGGCGGTGGAACAACCTCCAACACTACTGCACCTTGTCCTGCATCCTTCCCAGCTGCCAAAAGAGTGACCCAATGGGCCGTGAAAGAAAGGTAACGTCCCTGTCCATGCCTGCTGGACCATGAGTCAGCGGTAATATGCACCTTACCGCTGACCGCCCTGTCCAGCGAGGCCAAGACATTGCCTTCCACATGCCGGTAGAGAGCCGGAATAGCCTTCCGTGAGAAAAAGTGGCGTTTGGAAACCTGCCACTGAGGAACCGCACATTGCACAAACTCACGGAAGGGGGCCGAGTCTACCAACTGAAAAGGCAGCAGTTGAAGCGCTAGCAATTTAGCCAAGCTAGCATTCAACCGCTGGGCATGTGGATGGCTGGGAGTGAACTTCTTTCGACGGTCCAGCAGCTGGGGCAGGGAAATTTGCCTGCTAGAATCGGACGTCGGTGTACTGCTAGCAGAGTGGCCGCAAGTACTTGGCTGTGACACACCTAATTCTACACCTTCATTCCTCTCAGTGCATGTTTCAGAGAGGACTGAAGTTATAGTGGGGTTGGAGATCCCAGCTGATGCGGTGCAAGGAGAGGTCCGCTTTGTTCTTTGGTGTGGGTCTTTGAGGTAGGCTTGCCAACGAGCTGCATGGCAGGTCAACATATGTCTGGTCAGGCATGTGGTACCCAATCGGCTGATGTTTTGGCCACGCGATATACGCTTGAGACATATGTTGCAAACAGCAGCTGTGCGATCTGATGCACTAGCCTCAAAAAAGGCCCACACCAATGAACTTTTTGAATGACGGGCAGAGGCAGCGCCCTGCACAGGCGGAGCTCTGCGGTGTGATTCCGTCGGTGTACTGCCCTTACGCTGGCCACCAAAGGGCATCCTGCCTCTTTGGAGATGTGCCTCCTCCTCATCCTCCTCCTCCTCCTCTCTCCTATTAGGCACCCACGTGGAGTCAGTGACCTCATCATCCCCTCCCTCCTCATCACTGGAGCCAATCTGGCAGTATGCTGCAGCTGCTGGAACATGACTGCCAGATTGGTGTCCTTCTTGAGCATCCCCTCTGTCTGCTCTCACGCTACTGCCTTCCTGTAGCTGGGTTTCATCATCAGACCCTTCGAAACGCTGGGCATCCTCCTGGAGCATGTACCCAACACTGTGCTCAAACAGTTCGGGGGACTCCTCAGGAGGAGGACATGGTGGGTCTAGGGAAGGAGTGACTGATGATGAGTCTGACATTGATACCAGGGAAGAGGACGCTTTGGCAGCTGCTTTGCCAGTACCCTGAGCCTGGGTGAGAGAGGATGAGGAGGAGGAGGAGGGCTTGGTCATCCACTCTACCAAGTCTTCGGCATGATGTGGCTCAACATGTCCAGCTGCCGAAAAGAAGGACAAGCGTGTCCCATGGCCATGTGCTGATGACAATGCACCGCGTCCACGACCAGCACTGTTGCCCCCAGACACAGAGCCTGCTTGCCCTCTTTTATTGCCTCCTGACTGTCTGCCTCTCCTTGTTTGCCTTCCAGACATTCTAATAGATGGCCTGCAGGGAGATGGGAAAAAAGCAATAAGGGCTACCTTCAGGTGTCCTTCTCTGTCCCTTTTACTTAAGGATTTCTAAATATGGTTGAGGATGATTGCTTTTGCACAGAATAGCACAACGACAATTTCCCTGACTGTCCAAAAAACAAGGATTTCAAAGATGGTTGATGAGGAATGCTTTAGCACACTATAGCACAAGGAGAATTCCCCTCACTTTCCTTCTTTGTCCCTAGAAACAAGGACTCGCACAGTGAAAGAAACTGACACTCTCCCTACCTAGAGTTTTCTGTCCCTAGAAAAAATGTTTTTTTAAAGCACACTATAGCACAAGGAGAATTCCCCTCACTTTCCTTCTTTGTCCCTAGAAACAAGGACTCGCACAGTGAAAGAAACTGACACTCTCCCTACCTAGAGTTTTCTGTCCCTAGAAAAAATGTTTTTTTAAAGCACACTATAGCACAAGGAGAATTCCCCTCACTTTCCTTCTTTGTCCCTAGAAACAAGGACTCGCACAGTGAAAGAAACTGACACTCTCCCTACCTAGAGTTTTCTGTCCCTAGAAAAAATGTTTTTTTAAAGCACACTATAGCACAAGGAGAATTCCCCTCACTTTCCTTCTTTGTCCCTAGAAACAAGGACTCGCACAGTAAAACACACTGACACTCTCCCTACCTATCCTTCTCTTTCCCTAAACTAAAGGAATCCAGGTTAAGCAAGAAAGAAATAAATGTCACTGTCCCTGCCTATGCTTGTCTTTCCCTGCTCCGGAACACACTACACTAGGCCGCCGTGCTGGCGGCCTTTTATAGTGTGGGGCGTGTACTAAACACCCTCAGCAATAATTGGCCACAGGCATCCTGCCTGTGGCCAATCATTGCTCTCCTCGCTGCCGGCGCTGTGATTGGCCAAGCATGCGGGGTCACAGTGCATGCTTGGCCAATCACAGCGCCTGGATGACACTGCGATGGCGTAGTGCATTGTGGGCCGTTCGCGTCACTCGAATTTGGCGCGAACGGCCCAAATCGTTCGATCTTCGTCGAACGATCGAACAGCCGATGTTCGAGTCGAACGTATGTTCGACTCGAACACGAAGCTCATCCCTAGTGGGTACCAGAGGAGAAATGTGGTCCAATTGAAGTGAGAGGGGGAGGGGACCCCACCAGTAAGGGGGAGGGTGGCAGAGTTGGTTCTGGAAATGGGGTTTAGTGTTTCAGATATTTTTGCTTTGATTTTCCCCGTGGGGAGTTACGAGTTTGATTTGTCCTTTGTAAAGCCTGAGGGTTTGGATTTGTTTTGGGAGCGATTTAGGAGGTGCGGGGGCCTTCCGCAGTGGAACGGTTGGGTGCCAAAGGTGATTTCCAGGCAGCCTCTGATAAAATCTGTCACGATCCTGGTGCGTAATGAATCTATACCAGAGGCTGATTTAATAGTATGGCTACGCCGATATGGTGAGGTCCTCGCTCCACTGCGGAAGGTCCTTGATCTGCATGGGATTTGGACAGGGGCCTGGACAGTGTCACTAAAATTAGGGGTGCTGGGAAATATAGTACAACATCTGCCCTGTTCAGCCTTTCTAGGGAGAGATAGGCTGACCATTTTTTACCAAGGTCAGCCTAAAGTCTGTAACAAATGTGGTGAAAAGGGCCATTTTGCATCTACCTGCACCCGTAAAAAGTGTTCAATGTGCCAGGAGCTGGACCATTTGGCTAAAGATTGTTCCGAAATTCGGTGCAATTTGTGCCAAAAGCTTGGTCATCCTTATAGTCAATGCCCGGAGGCATTACATAACTTGCCGGGATTGGAGGCTGAGCTGCAGAGGCTAGATAAGGAGGATGAGGCCGCTGAGACTGCTGTTGTCCCTCCTGTGTCTGTGACATCTGTTGTTTCTGTTCCCCCTAGTAATGTTGTCCCTGAGTCTGTCCCTCCTGTGTCTGTGACAGCTGATGTTTCTGTTTCCCCTAGTAATGCGGTCCCTGAGTCTGTCCCTCCTGTGGTACGTAGATCCTCCAGACTGGCGGAAGCTGCTGGGGGGGCAGGTTTAGCGGATCTTCCCACTCAGCCTCCAGTCCCTGCCCCTCGGCAGCGCAAGCGTGGTCAGGGGAATGTGGGGGTGCTTGATGGGGGTGGGGCTGATGGAAGGGTGTCCATACCCCATGTCTCACGCTCTGTTGATGGGGATTCGGATGATGAGGGGTGGGAGAAGATTAGGAGGAAGGAAAAAAAGAAGAGGAAGACCAGAAAAGCGGTCATTTCTTCCTCAGAGTCGGACCCAGGAGGGGTTCCTCTTGGCAACACCTTTTCTGTTTTGTCGGGTGATGAGATGTCAGATATATCTTTCTCTTTATCATCTATGGATGAGGGGGAGTCACGCAGTCTGAAGATGAAAGTGTGGTACGGGTTAAGAAACGACTCCCCCAATCATCCTGATGGCATATCAGACCTGCCTTTGGTGATCTGCCCATCTCTGGGTGAGGAGCTCTTTTCTTTTTCTGTGTTGGTGTGAGTTGTAGGAAGATTTATTTTCCAGTAATGACATGTTTTTTGCTTTTGCTGTAAAGTCCTTTTTTGTTTGAGAGCAGATTTGCTATATTTATTTTCATTTTTATGTAAATATTGTGAGGGGGTTAGCTCGGCAGCGGGTGTGTGTGACCCCCTGGATGGGCTCCCCACACAAAAACAGGCCCAGCAGACGGAGGTTGTGGTTTTCAAGAAAAAAAGGTGCGGTTTATTTCTCTATTTACAGTGACAAAAACACAGCAAAGCAAAAAGAAACATAAACAAAATAAACCCTGGTCAGCTTGACCTCTGACTAAACATGCAGGTTTCCTAACTAACAACTGGGATCAGCCTGGTGCTGTCCTAGTCCCTAAGTCCCTGGTTTAGTAAATGTCCAAACAAATAGCCACACAGGCTTTGCCTCACCGCACAGGGGTTCACTCTCCCTAGACAGTCCACACAGGTCTGGGTCCAGGCATGAGCAAACACCTAATGAATCTGGGAGTTTTTATAGAGGCCTTAAACGAGCTGACAAGCTTCAGCTGGTCTCATCAACTCCCTGCCTGCACGACGCCCAGCACTCTCCCTAGAGGTATGAATCATCCATGAGCCCACTAGCCTCAGCTGGGCTTCATCAACTCCCTCCCTAGTTGTATAAGTCGGCATAAAGCCTGAATCTGGGAGAAATATATCTACCCCCCTGGATGCAACCAGGTGACTTTACCTTCCTGCTGTCACAATATGTATATATATTGTATTTATGCTTATTGATTGCAAGTCCTTTAATAAAGAAAAATTGGGAAGAATGTTCCTTACATTGGTGGTCAGTCGGAAGAATGTTCCTTATGTAGCGGCCTCACTCTCTCTCCATCTTTATCGGTTACACACCAACTCATGTCTAGGGGTTCCTGGGTTGTGAGAGTGAGATGCGCCACGGCCCATGTCCTCCCCATTGTAGTAGGGAGGTGAAGGCCACTTACTGATGTTTCCTCGGGCCGGTGTGTTCTGTGAATGCACTGAGTCTGTAATTGCAAGCTCACCAGCCTCCCCTTTGCTTCCAGTAACTGGAGTTCACACACCGGAGAAAGGTCCAACACTTGTTTATTTGACACTCCAATAAGCAAAGCACAATAAACAGTTCTTTTGCAGCAAACTGGTTGGGACCTATAACCTTGCCAACGGTGGGGCGAGCAGATCGAGGCACTTCCTATAGTTTAAGTTCTATGCCACTGTACTATGACCAGCGGCGCCTAAGCCAATCCGGCTGTTACAGAACAGGAAAGATGGGGTCTCTTCCAGCAACCCCTATGAACAGCAATGGAGCCCTCTTCGATACGCTGTGGCCCCTATCAGGGGGATGTGTCCTCCCAAGAGAGTTCCCAGAGGCCCACTGTCACCGGGTTGGTGCTGCTCCGGGTCTCCAGTGGGTAACCTCTCTGGCCTCCTCACCTCAGATACGAGTCCCTCCGCTCAGGGACCCTCGGACAGTCCACCCTAGCGGGACCCAGTCGAAGGTACTGGGCCCCAGGCCTCCTCGATAGTACCTCACCCCAGGCTAAAGGTGCCTGGGATGGACGCCAACATGATTCCGGACCAGGCCATGGGCACCTGGACCAGACTTCTGGATCTCCAGCACCCAGGCCTAAGGGGCCTGGGTGCGGACCGCAACCCTCCTCCTCCGAGGACCTCCTTCTCCGCAAGACCTCGTGGTAAGCGCGTCTCCCCCTATTATCTCCTCCCATCAACGGCCCGGCGGGTTCCCCGCCCCAGCCATACCATCTCCGGGAAGGGACAAAACAGGGAGCACTGCAGGAGATGATTCTACCTGAAGCCTGTGGGTACCCCGCCACCCACAGGCAAAGGAGAATACTACATCCTCCAATCCTCCACGAAACAAAAAGGGGTCTGAACCCTAACACAATTATACACCTGGGTCACACTATTCCCCAGGTGTATCCCATCAATTTGAGGACCCCGCTACACATTCCCCCCTGTGATTGGACGCTGGTCCCCAGCGTCAGGTGCACACCCATGCCTCCCATAAAGTGGTGACATGGAGTGAAACCCCTGAGGCAGTTCCTCTAAATTTTTCCCAAGTGCCAAGACCTGCTCAGGGAATGGGGAACATATAAAACAACTTATGTCATAAAACACTTTAAACATCTGCATAATCACAACCCCTCTCCCACACTGTCTAAGAGCCACCCACTCTCAATGATCTTGATTGACGATTCTCCTGCAGGGGAAAGAAAAAAACAACATCCTAACATAATTTTGTGTCATTTGGCATGAGTGGGCCCGTCAGCCGAGAGACCCACTCACTCCAACAAGCAAGGTGATGTGTGTGTGAAACATTGTCAAACATTTGTTGCGCAACACTGCCACCTGGTGACAGCGCCGCGGTCATGACACTCAACGAATCTTCGTTCTTCCAGCTTTTCCCTACTCTGCCACTATTCCCAAATGTCCTTGCCTTTGGCACATGAAGAAAAGGGGAAACACAAAAAAACACAACAGCCCCAAGTCTCCAATGAGAAAAAGAAAAGCCCAAATAAAAACAAAAGCAGGGCACAGTCCTGGGTGTCTGGGAATGGCTCTTCCAGAAAGTTCAAGTGCACAAAGGAAATAAACAGGAGTTCTTTTCTCCTATAAATAAAACTTTGGATCCGGCAGGTACAGGGGTTTCAGGTGTTTGTCAAATGCCTCTATCGAATACTCGACATCTTCTCCTTCTCTTCTGCAAATGACTATCTTGTCAGCATGGATATGGCGCCCCAATTTCCATTCAGCTCTGCAGTCCTCAAACCTCTTAGACACTGCCGGCACACATTCCAGGTACCTGCGAGCATGAGGCACCTTCAACTTGTCCCACACAAACTCGTCATACCATCTTGCTCTCCAGACTTCCACCTCAAACAGCAAGTCCCGGGGCAGATACGGGTATTCCCACCCATATTCCCAAGCTACTTTGTGGCAAAACAGTCTCTGCAAGCGGGCCAAAGGTGGCATAGTGGCCTTCTCTCCAGTTCCAGGCAGCACAATAGCTTCCGGATGCCGAGGTGCCTTTACCAGCTCCCTGAAACTGACTTTCGGCGCTCTCAGAGAAGCGCGGGGTGTCCCCACAACCAAAGTAGGTGAGGTAACAGTAGATGAGGACATAGTTGGAGGGGTAGGTTCCCTCGTAAGCTGCGGGTCTTCCACCCGAGGCGTGCTGTCTCCTGTGTACATCGGTGAATCCCGTACCGCACGGGAAGCAAGAAGTGGCACTCTATCCCAGCCCTTGCGGCTGAACAGTTCGTCTATCTCGCCATCTTCTCCGCAGTCAGACAGCAACTCTAGGTCGGAGGTGTCATACATCTCCGCAGGCAGATATCTTCCGGTGGACACAGAATCATCCTCCCTGGGGGGCTCCACCTCCAATGGGCCCCCGACACCTCCAACCACCACCACAGTCCCAGCCCCTGGCTCACCTGACCCTTGTAGAGGACTGGGATGTCCGGGACTTCCTTCTCGACCGGCGCCATCCAGGCCAGGCAAGCAGCGGGGTGAAGCTCGACCACGTCCATAGGATGCCTGTACTAGGCCAACTTTCCTCTTCGGGGGTGGGAGCAGAGAACTCGTGGCGACCGAGGCAGCATCCTCGGATTTTTCTCTGTTGGGCAGTCCATCGCCCTGGTCAGCGCGCACGGGAACCTCGACAAAGGCCTTGATCTCCCCTTCCGGAGTAGCGGTACCCGTGAGGTGGTTGAGGCGAAGGGCCCGGGGCCTTGCTGTGGACGACTCGACCTCAAAAAGGAATTCTCTGCACTCCTCACATCGCCCCAATGGCTTCAGGGTGACCACCAGTCCCGAGCAGCCGGGACAGATCACACCGAGGGCCTCCGTGTCTCTGCAAGTGTACAGAGCCAACCGCCCTCGGGGCCTAAGTCTTATCCCCGTGTCTGTGATGGGGGCAGCAAAGGAAGTCATTCTCGTGGGGTGAGGAACCATAATCCACGGGGCACTTGAGGTCATCCCGACTATCTGCTGCTCCATCATGCACTGACCCCGCGCCGGAGTCTCCACGTGTATCCCCACACTTGGCCAGACTCCTCCCATGAGCTGTACATTTTCGCGGGCTTCCTCTTGACTCCGCCCACGAACAATGTCGCCATGGGGTGCCTCGTGGCGCAGTGCGTTAACAGTCCCCACGTGCAGTACGTCACACGGCTGGACCTCTCCCTTTTTCCGCTCCTCCGCATGGGCCTTTCCCGTGTTAGGGTCATTTCCACAACTCCGAGCAGGAACGCACTTTGGCCAGTAATATGGCCGATCTGCTCGGAACTCCTCTGGGCAGCAAAGTTCAAATGTAGACATTCTCAAGTCCATCTTTAGAACACACTCTATCCCGGACTCACGAGCCCCCACGTGTAGCGGCCTCACTCTCTCTCCATCTTTATCGGTTACACACCAACTCATGTCTAGGGGTTCCTGGGTTGTGAGAGTGAGATGCGCCACGGCCCATGTCCTCCCCATTGTAGTAGGGAGGTGAAGGCCACTTACTGATGTTTCCTCGGGCCGGTGTGTTCTGTGAATGCACTGAGTCTGTAATTGCAAGCTCACCAGCCTCCCCTTTGCTTCCAGTAACTGGAGTTCACACACCGGAGAAAGGTCCAACACTTGTTTATTTGACACTCCAATAAGCAAAGCACAATAAACAGTTCTTTTGCAGCAAACTGGTTGGGACCTATAACCTTGCCAACGGTGGGGCGAGCAGATTGAGGCACTTCCTATAGTTTAAGTTCTATGCCACTGTACTATGACCAGCGGCGCCTAAGCCAATCCTGCTGTTACAGAACAGGAAAGATGGGGTCTCTTCCAGCAACCCCTATGAACAGCAATGGAGCCCTCTTCGATACGCTGTGGCCCCTATCAGGGGGATGTGTCCTCCCAAGAGAGTTCCCAGAGGCCCACTGTCACCGGGTTGGTGCTGCTCCGGGTCTCCAGTGGGTAACCTCTCTGGCCTCCTCACCTCAGATACGAGTCCCTCCGCTCAGGGACCCTCGGACAGTCCACCCTAGCGGGACCCAGTCGAAGGTACTGGGCCCCAGGCCTCCTCGATAGTACCTCACCCCAGGCTAAAGGTGCCTGGGATGGACGCCAACATGACTCCGGACCAGGCCATGGGCACCTGGACCAGACTCCTGGATCTCCAGCACCCAGGCCTAAGGGGCCTGGGTGCGGACCGCAACCCTCCTCCTCCGAGGACCTCCTTCTCCGCAAGACCTCGTGGTAAGCGCGTCTCCCCCTTTTATCTCCTCCCATCAACGGCCCGGCGGGTTCCCCGCCCCAGCCATACCATCTCCGGGAAGGGACAAAACAGGGAGCACTGCAGGAGATGATTCTACCTGAAGTCTGTGGGTACCCCGCCACCCACAGGCAAAGGAGAATACTACATCCTCCAATCCTCCACGAAACAAAAAGGGGTCTGAACCCTAACACAATTATACACCTGGGTCACACTATTCCCCAGGTGTATCCCATCAATTTGAGGACCCCGCTACACTTACATTGGTAGTCAGTGGGAAGAATGTTCCTTACATTGGTAGTCAGTGGGAAGAATGATCCTTACATTGGTGGTCAGTGGGAAGAATGTTCCTTACATTGGTGGTTGGTGATCAGTGGGAAAAATGTTCCTTACATTGGTAGTCAGTGGGAAGAATGGTCCTTACATTGGTAGTCAGTGGGAAGAATGTCCCTTGCATTGGTAGTCAGTGGGAAGAATGTCCCTTACATTGGTAGTCAGTGGGAAGAATTATCCTTACATTGGTAGTCAGTGGGAAGAATGTTCCTTACATTGGTAGTCAGTGGGAAGAATTATCCTTACATTGGTAGTCAGTGGGAAGAATGATCCTTACATTGGTAGTCAGTGGGAAGAATGATCCTTACATTGGTGATCAGTGGGAAGAACGTTCCTTACATTGGTAGTCAGTGGGAAGAATGATCCTTACATTGGTGGTCAGTGGTTGGTGATCAGTGGGAAGAATGGCAGACAGCAAAATGTCGATTGGTGTCGTGCTGCTCATTTTGCCAAGCGGCATTGTACCTGGAACTACGCAGACGCCATCAGATGGGAGGTCAATCAGCCACCTCTGGAGGAGCCCTGGATGGAGTCCCAGAGAAGTTTGGTTGAGAATAGTTGGTGTAATCAGTCCCTATGGGGGGGTCACTAATATACAGAGTGATAAAACAAAGCCATTTATCAGGCTGTACCCAATACTCTGATGACGATCTCTCCGGCAGTTGGCGGCTCTCATTATCACACATTGTGGTTTTCCTACATTGGCCAATATTTCTGTAATCTACCAGAAGCCTGAGTGCCGACATCACTGTGGGTACCGGCAGTGGAGGACAGTCACATCCCTCCCTGCCCCTAGTGCCCAGGGGGGACACCTGACTGGCATGTTTGGCTGGTAGGTACAAGTAATAGTTTGAGTTTTACAGTTCCCCAAAATTGTAGTAAAGAGATTTCTGTAGAAAATGCAGTATAGAGAAATGCATTGGAGTCAATGGGGGGGAGGCGAAAAATAAAGTGATTGTAAAGGTATTTATTTCTTTTTTTAAATGACAAACATGTTATATTTACCTGCTCTATGTAATGGTATTGCACAGAGCATCACTGCACCTCCTCCTCTTCTGGGGTCCCCCGCCAGCGCTCCTGGACCCTCCCTCTTGCCAAGTGCCCCCCATACCAAGCCGCTTGCTATGGGGGCACTCATGTGGGCTTGCACCATTGATTGACGCTCACAGAGTGCAGTTCATGCCCGCCCTCTTCCAAATTGCACCCCCACCCCCAAGATGTATGAGCATTATGTGTCAGCGAAAATCCCTCCCCCTCCAAAAAAAAATCAAGTTCTAATCCATATGCTCACCCCAAGCATAAATCCCCCCCCCCCTCTAGTAAAATTCTGCCCCCTGCTGAAATACCCCCACAAATCCTTTCTCCCCCCATCCCCCACCTCAAAAACTCTCTCCTTCCCCATAGGGCGGCACAGTGGTGCAGTGGGTAGCACTCTTGCCTAGCAGTAAAAAGGGTTGCTGGTTCGAATCCCAATCACAACACCACCTGCCTGGAGTTTGTATGTTCTCCCTGTGCCTGCGTGGGTTTCCTCCGGGTTCTCCAGTTTCCTCCCCCCCATACAAATCACCACTCTTAGCACACCTCCCCAAGTTCCCCTTCTGAACACAACCCCCCCATTTCCGTGTGGTGCCCTCCCATCTCACGTGATACCACAGTGCCCAGGGCAGCCGCCCCTCCTGCCCACCCCTTGTCCCGGCTCGGCTCACAATACATAGATATAAATCAGCTTTGGCTGGATGCACAGGTTGATGGGCTTTCCATTGAAACCATCAACGCATATCAATGTATAAAGATGTGCATTATAATCACTGCACCATGACACGCTTCTAAACTCATGTGTTGAGATGTATTGATGATATCAATGGAGAACGCTGGAGGTATGCTCCAGATTCTGCGGATTGGTTGTAATTATCATTTCTGATGTCCTGGAGGGCAATCATGGGAATTTTGGGGAGGTCAAATGTGCCAGTTATGGGAAGATTTTCCAGTGCCTATCCTGACTCTTCTATGGTTGATGCCTGGCTATTAGGGATGAGCTTCGTGTTCGAGTCGAACATACGTTCGACTCGAACATTGGCTGTTCGATCGTTCGACGAAGATCGAACGATTTGGGCCGTTCGCGCCAAATTCGAGTGACGCGAACGGCCCACAATGCACTACGCCATCGCAGTGTCATCCAGGCGCTGTGATTGGCCAAGCATGCACTGTGACCCCGCATGCTTGGCCAATCACAGCGCCGGCAGCGAGGAGAGCAATGATTGGCCACAGGCAGGATGCCTGTGGCCAATTATTGCTGAGGGTGTTTAGTACACGCCCCACACTATAAAAGGCCGCCAGCACGGCGGCCTAGTGTAGTGTGTTCCGGAGCAGGGATAGAGTAGCATAGGCAGGGACAGTGACTGTTATTTCTTTCTTGCTTAACCTGGATTCCTTTAGTTTAGGGAAAGAGAAGGATAGGTAGGGAGAGTGTCAGTGTGTTTTGTGCTTCTGCTATAGTGTGCTTAAAAAAAACATTTATTCTAGGGACAGAAAACTCTAGGTAGGGACAGTGTCAGTTTCTTTCACTCTGCAAGTCCTTGTTTCCAGGGACCTGTAAGGACAGTGAGTTAATTGTCCTTGTGCTATATTGTGCTTAAAAAAAACATTTATTCTAGGGACAGAAAACTCTAGGTAGGGACAGTGTCAGTTTCTTTCACTCTGCAAGTCCTTGTTTCCAGGGACCTGTAAGGACAGTGAGTTAATTGTCCTTGTGCTATATTGTGATTAAAAAAAACATTTATTCTAGGGACAGAAAACTCTAGGTAGGGACAGTGTCAGTTTCTTTCACTCTGCAAGTCCTTGTTTCCAGGGACCTGTAAGGACAGTGAGTTAATTTTCCTTGTGCTATATTGTGATTAAAAAAAACATTTTTTCTAGGGACAGAAAACTGTAGGTAGGGAGAGTGTTTTTTTTCTTTCACTCTGCAAGTCCTTGTTTCCAGGGACCTGTAAGGACAGTGAGTTAATTTTCCTTGTGCTATATTGTGATTAAAAAAAACATTTTTTCTAGGGACAGAAAACTCTAGGTAGGGAGAGTGTTTTTTTTTTTTCACTCTGCAAGTCCTTGTTTCCAGGGACCTGTAAGGACAGTGAGTTAATTGTCCTTGTGCTATATTGTGCTTAAAAAAAACATTTATTCTAGGGACAGAAAACTCTAGGTAGGGACAGTGTCAGTTTCTTTCACTCTGCAAGTCCTTGTTTCCAGGGACCTGTAAGGACAGTGAGTTAATTTTCCTTGTGCTATATTGTGATTAAAAAAAACATTTTTTCTAGGGACAGAAAACTCTAGGTAGGGAGAGTGTTTTTTTTTTTTCACTCTGCAAGTCCTTGTTTCCAGGGACCTGTAAGGACAGTGAGTTAATTGTCCTTGTGCTATATTGTGATTAAAAAAAACATTTATTCTAGGGACAGAAAACTCTAGGTAGGGACAGTGTCAGTTTCTTTCACTCTGCAAGTCCTTGTTTCCAGGGACCTGTAAGGACAGTGAGTTAATTTTCCTTGTGCTATATTGTGATTAAAAAAAACATTTTTTCTAGGGACAGAAAACTGTAGGTAGGGAGAGTGTTTTTTTTCTTTCACTCTGCAAGTCCTTGTTTCCAGGGACCTGTAAGGACAGTGAGTTAATTTTCCTTGTGCTATATTGTGATTAAAAAAAACATTTTTTCTAGGGACAGAAAACTCTAGGTAGGGAGAGTGTTTTTTTTTTTTCACTCTGCAAGTCCTTGTTTCCAGGGACCTGTAAGGACAGTGAGTTAATTGTCCTTGTGCTATATTGTGCTTAAAAAAAACATTTATTCTAGGGACAGAAAACTCTAGGTAGGGACAGTGTCAGTTTCTTTCACTCTGCAAGTCCTTGTTTCCAGGGACCTGTAAGGACAGTGAGTTAATTTTCCTTGTGCTATATTGTGATTAAAAAAAACATTTTTTCTAGGGACAGAAAACTGTAGGTAGGGAGAGTGTTTTTTTTCTTTCACTCTGCAAGTCCTTGTTTCCAGGGACCTGTAAGGACAGTGAGTTAATTTTCCTTGTGCTATATTGTGATTAAAAAAAACATTTTTTCTAGGGACAGAAAACTCTAGGTAGGGAGAGTGTTTTTTTTCTTTCACTCTGCAAGTCCTTGTTTCCAGGGACCTGTAAGGACAGTGAGTTAATTTTCCTTGTGCTATATTGTGATTAAAAAAAACATTTTTTCTAGGGACAGAAAACTCTAGGTAGGGAGAGTGTTTTTTTTCTTTCACTCTGCAAGTCCTTGTTTCCAGGGACCTGTAAGGACAGTGAGTTAATTGTCCTTGTGCTATATTGTGATTAAAAAAAACATTTATTCTAGGGACAGAAAACTCTAGGTAGGGACAGTGTCAGTTTCTTTCACTCTGCAAGTCCTTGTTTCCAGGGACCTGTAAGGACAGTGAGTTAATTTTCCTTGTGCTATATTGTGATTAAAAAAAACATTTTTTCTAGGGACAGAAAACTGTAGGTAGGGAGAGTGTTTTTTTTCTTTCACTCTGCAAGTCCTTGTTTCCAGGGACCTGTAAGGACAGTGAGTTAATTTTCCTTGTGCTATATTGTGATTAAAAAAAACATTTTTTCTAGGGACAGAAAACTCTAGGTAGGGAGAGTGTTTTTTTTCTTTCACTCTGCAAGTCCTTGTTTCCAGGGACCTGTAAGGACAGTGAGTTAATTTTCCTTGTGCTATATTGTGATTAAAAAAAACATTTTTTCTAGGGACAGAAAACTCTAGGTAGGGAGAGTGTTTTTTTTCTTTCACTCTGCAAGTCCTTGTTTCCAGGGACCTGTAAGGACAGTGAGTTAATTGTCCTTGTGCTATATTGTGCTTAAAAAAAACATTTTTTCTAGGGACAGAAAACTCTAGGTAGGGAGAGTGTTTTTTTTTTTTCACTCTGCGAGTCCTTGTTTCCAGGGACCTGTAAGGACAGTGAGTTAATTGTCCTTGTGCTATATTGTGCTTAAAAAAAACATTTATTCTAGGGACAGAAAACTCTAGGTAGGGAGAGTGTTTTTTTTCTTTCACTCTGCAAGTCCTTGTTTCCAGGGACCTGTAAGGACAGTGAGTTAATTGTCCTTGTGCTATATTGTGCTTAAAAAAAACATTTTTTCTAGGGACAGAAAACTCTAGGTAGGGAGAGTGTTTTTTTTTTTTCACTCTGCAAGTCCTTGTTTCCAGGGACCTGTAAGGACAGTGAGTTAATTGTCCTTGTGCTATATTGTGCTTAAAAAAAACATTTATTCTAGGGACAGAAAACTCTAGGTAGGGACAGTGTCAGTTTCTTTCACTCTGCAAGTCCTTGTTTCCAGGGACCTGTAAGGACAGTGAGTTAATTTTCCTTGTGCTATATTGTGATTAAAAAAAACATTTTTTCTAGGGACAGAAAACTGTAGGTAGGGAGAGTGTTTTTTTTCTTTCACTCTGCAAGTCCTTGTTTCCAGGGACCTGTAAGGACAGTGAGTTAATTTTCCTTGTGCTATATTGTGATTAAAAAAAACATTTTTTCTAGGGACAGAAAACTCTAGGTAGGGAGAGTGTTTTTTTTCTTTCACTCTGCAAGTCCTTGTTTCCAGGGACCTGTAAGGACAGTGAGTTAATTTTCCTTGTGCTATATTGTGATTAAAAAAAACATTTTTTCTAGGGACAGAAAACTCTAGGTAGGGACAGTGTCAGTTTCTTTCACTCTGCAAGTCCTTGTTTCCAGGGACCTGTAAGGACAGTGAGTTAATTTTCCTTGTGCTATATTGTGATTAAAAAAAACATTTTTTCTAGGGACAGAAAACTGTAGGTAGGGAGAGTGTTTTTTTTCTTTCACTCTGCAAGTCCTTGTTTCCAGGGACCTGTAAGGACAGTGAGTTAATTGTCCTTGTGCTATATTGTGCTTAAAAAAAACATTTATTCTAGGGACAGAAAACTCTAGGTAGGGACAGTGTCAGTTTCTTTCACTCTGCAAGTCCTTGTTTCCAGGGACCTGGAGAGACATTGAGTGAATTGTCCTTGTGCTATATTGTGATTAAAAAAAACATTTATTCTAGGGACAGAAAACTCTAGGTAGGGACAGTGTCAGTTTCTTTCACTGTGAAAGTCCTTGTTTCAAGGGACAGAGAAGGACACCTGAAGGTAGCCCTTATTGCTTTTTTCCCATCTCCCTGCAGGCCATCTATTAGAATGTCTGGAAGGCAAACAAGGAGAGGCAGACAGTCAGGAGGCAATAAAAGAGGGCAAGCAGGCTCTGTGTCTGGGGGCAACAGTGCTGGTCGTGGACGCGGTGCATTGTCATCAGCACATGGCCATGGGACACGCTTGTCCTTCTTTTCGGCAGCTGGACATGTTGAGCCACATCATGCCGAAGACTTGGTAGAGTGGATGACCAAGCCCTCCTCCTCCTCCTCATCCTCTCTCACCCAGGCTCAGGGTACTGGAAAAGCAGCTGCCAAAGCGTCGTCTTCCCTGGTATCAATGTCAGACAAATCATCAGTCACTCCTTCCCTAGACCCACCATGTCCTCCTCCTGAGGAGTCCCCCGAACTGTTTCAGCACAGTGTTGGGTACATGCTCCAGGAGGATGCCCAGCGTTTCGAAGGGTCTGATGATGAAACCCAGCTAGAGGAAGGCAGTAGCGTGAGAGCAGACAGAGGGGATGCTCAAGAAGGACACCAATCTGGCAGTCATGTTCCAGCAGCTGCAGCATACTGCCAGATTGGCTCCAGTGATGAGGAGGGAGGGGATGATGAGGTCAATGACTCCACGTGGGTGCCTAATAGGAGAGAGGAGGAGGAGGAGGATGAGGAGGAGGCACATCTCCAACGAGGCAGGATGCCCTTTGGTGGCCAGCGTAAGGGCAGTACACCGACGGAATCACACCGCAGAGCTCCGCCTATGCAGGGCGCTGCCTCTGCCCGTCATTCAAAAAGTTCTTTGGTGTGGGCCTTTTTTGAGGCTAGTGCATCAGATCGCACAGCTGCTGTTTGCAACATATGTCTCAAGCGTATATCGCGTGGCCAAAACATCAGCCGCTTGGGTACCACATGCCTGACCAGACATATGTTGACCTGCCATGCAGCTCGTTGGCAAGCCTACCTCAAAGACCCACACCAAAGAACCAAGCGGACCTCTCCTTGCACCGCATCAGCTGGGATCTCCAACCCCACTATAACTTCAGTCCTCTCTGAAACATGCACTGAGAGGAATGAAGGTGTAGAATTAGGTGTGTCACAGCCAAGTACTTGCGCCCACTCTGCTAGCAGTACACCGACGTCCGATTCTAGCAGGCAAATTTCCCTGCCCCAGCTGCTGGACCGTCGAAAGAAGTTCACTCCCAGCCATCCACATGCCCAGCGGTTGAATGCTAGCTTGGCTAAATTGCTAGCGCTTCAACTGCTGCCTTTTCAGTTGGTAGACTCGGCCCCCTTCCGTGAGTTTGTGCAATGTGCGGTTCCTCAGTGGCAGGTTCCCAAACGCCACTTTTTCTCACGGAAGGCTATTCCGGCTCTCTACCGGCATGTGGAAGGCAATGTCTTGGCCTCGCTGGACAGGGCGGTCAGCGGTAAGGTGCATATTACCGCTGACTCATGGTCCAGCAGGCATGGACAGGGACGTTACCTTTCTTTCACGGCCCATTGGGTCACTCTTTTGGCAGCTGGGAAGGATTCAGGACAAGGTGCAGTAGTGTTGGAGGTTGTCCCACCGCCACGCCTCCAAAATGCTAATACTGGTTGTGACACACCTCTCTCCTCCACCCCCTCCTCTTCTTCTTCCTCCATGGCCTCTTCCTGTGGTTTGTCCTATGAACCAGCGGTGCTCCGTAGCCGTTCACGGGGCTACGCAAGTACGCAGGCAAAAAGATGCCATGCCGTGCTTGCGCTGGTGTGTTTGGGGGACAGAAGCCACACTGGGGCAGAGGTCCTGTCTGCTCTGCAGGGCCAGGCCGAGAGGTGGTTGACGCCACGCCAGCTTAAGCCAGGAATGGTGGTTTGCGACAATGGCACCAACCTCCTCTCCGCCCTCCGACAGGGACAACTGACCCATGTGCCCTGTGTGGCTCACGTCCTTAATAGGGATGAGCTTCGTGTTCGAGTCGAACATACGTTCGACTCGAACATTGGCTGTTCGATCGTTCGACGAAGATCGAACGATTTGGGCCGTTCGCGCCAAATTCGAGTGACGCGAACGGCCCACAATGCACTACGCCATCGCAGTGTCATCCAGGCGCTGTGATTGGCCAAGCATGCACTGTGACCCCGCATGCTTGGCCAATCACAGCGCCGGCAGCGAGGAGAGCAATGATTGGCCACAGGCAGGATGCCTGTGGCCAATTATTGCTGAGGGTGTTTAGTACACGCCCCACACTATAAAAGGCCGCCAGCACGGCGGCCTAGTGTAGTGTGTTCCGGAGCAGGGATAGAGTAGCATAGGCAGGGACAGTGACTGTTATTTCTTTCTTGCTTAACCTGGATTCCTTTAGTTTAGGGAAAGAGAAGGATAGGTAGGGAGAGTGTCAGTGTGTTTTGTGCTTCTGCTATAGTGTGCTTAAAAAAAAACATTTATTCTAGGGACAGAAAACTCTAGGTAGGGACAGTGTCAGTTTCTTTCACTCTGCAAGTCCTTGTTTCCAGGGACCTGGAAGGACAGTGAGTGAATTGTCCTTTTGCTATATTGTGATTAAAAAAAACATTTATTCTAGGGACAGAAAACTCTAGGTAGGGACAGTGTCAGTTTCTTTCACTCTGCAAGTCCTTGTTTCCAGGGACCTGGAAGGACAGTGAGTGAATTGTCCTTTTGCTATATTGTGATTAAAAAAAACATTTATTCTAGGGACAGAAAACTCTAGGTAGGGACAGTGTCAGTTTCTTTCACTCTGCAAGTCCTTGTTTCCAGGGACCTGGAAGGACAGTGAGTGAATTGTCCTTTTGCTATATTGTGATTAAAAAAAACATTTATTCTAGGGACAGAAAACTCTAGGTAGGGACAGTGTCAGTTTCTTTCACTCTGCAAGTCCTTGTTTCCAGGGACCTGGAAGGACAGTGAGTGAATTGTCCTTTTGCTATATTGTGATTAAAAAAAACATTTATTCTAGGGACAGAAAACTCTAGGTAGGGACAGTGTCAGTTTCTTTCACTCTGCAAGTCCTTGTTTCCAGGGACCTGGAAGGACAGTGAGTGAATTGTCCTTTTGCTATATTGTGATTAAAAAAAACATTTTTTTCTAGGGACAGAAAACTGTAGGTAGGGAGAGTGTTTTTTTTCTTTCACTCTGCAAGTCCTTGTTTCCAGGGACCTGTAAGGACAGTGAGTTAATTTTCCTTGTGCTATATTGTGATTAAAAAAAACATTTATTCTAGGGACAGAAAACTCTAGGTAGGGACAGTGTCAGTTTCTTTCACTCTGCAAGTCCTTGTTTCCAGGGACCTGGAAGGACAGTGAGTGAATTGTCCTTTTGCTATATTGTGATTAAAAAAAACATTTATTCTAGGGACAGAAAACTCTAGGTAGGGACAGTGTCAGTTTCTTTCACTCTGCAAGTCCTTGTTTCCAGGGACCTGGAAGGACAGTGAGTGAATTGTCCTTTTGCTATATTGTGATTAAAAAAAACATTTTTTTCTAGGGACAGAAAACTGTAGGTAGGGAGAGTATTTTTTTTCTTTCACTCTGCAAGTCCTTGTTTCCAGGGACCTGTAAGGACAGTGAGTTAATTGTCCTTGTGCTATATTGTGCTGAAAAAAACATTTATTCCAGGGACAGAAAACTCTAGGTAGGGACAGTGTCAGTTTCTTTCACTCTGCAAGTCCTTGTTTCCAGGGACCTGGAAGGACAGTGAGTGAATTGTCCTTTTGCTATATTGTGATTAAAAAAAACATTTTTTTCTAGGGACAGAAAACTGTAGGTAGGGAGAGTATTTTTTTTCTTTCACTCTGCAAGTCCTTGTTTCCAGGGACCTGTAAGGACAGTGAGTTAATTGTCCTTGTGCTATATTGTGCTGAAAAAAACATTTATTCCAGGGACAGAAAACTCTAGGTAGGGACAGTGTCAGTTTCTTTCACTCTGCAAGTCCTTGTTTCCAGGGACCTGGAAGGACAGTGAGTGAATTGTCCTTTTGCTATATTGTGATTAAAAAAAACATTTTTTTCTAGGGACAGAAAACTGTAGGTAGGGAGAGTGTTTTTTTTCTTTCACTCTGCAAGTCCTTGTTTCCAGGGACCTGTAAGGACAGTGAGTTAATTTTCCTTGTGCTATATTGTGATTAAAAAAAACATTTATTCTAGGGACAGAAAACTCTAGGTAGGGACAGTGTCAGTTTCTTTCACTCTGCAAGTCCTTGTTTCCAGGGACCTGGAAGGACAGTGAGTGAATTGTCCTTTTGCTATATTGTGATTAAAAAAAACATTTTTTTCTAGGGACAGAAAACTGTAGGTAGGGAGAGTATTTTTTTTCTTTCACTCTGCAAGTCCTTGTTTCCAGGGACCTGTAAGGACAGTGAGTTAATTGTCCTTGTGCTATATTGTGCTGAAAAAAACATTTATTCCAGGGACAGAAAACTCTAGGTAGGGACAGTGTCAGTTTCTTTCACTCTGCAAGTCCTTGTTTCCAGGGACCTGGAAGGACAGTGAGTGAATTGTCCTTTTGCTATATTGTGATAAAAAAAAACATTTTTTTCTAGGGACAGAAAACTGTAGGTAGGGAGAGTGTTTTTTTTCTTTCACTCTGCAAGTCCTTGTTTCCAGGGACCTGTAAGGACAGTGAGTTAATTTTCCTTGTGCTATATTGTGATTAAAAAAAACATTTATTCTAGGGACAGAAAACTCTAGGTAGGGACAGTGTCAGTTTCTTTCACTCTGCAAGTCCTTGTTTCCAGGGACCTGGAAGGACAGTGAGTGAATTGTCCTTTTGCTATATTGTGATTAAAAAAAACATTTTTTTCTAGGGACAGAAAACTGTAGGTAGGGAGAGTGTTTTTTTTCTTTCACTCTGCAAGTCCTTGTTTCCAGGGACCTGTAAGGACAGTGAGTTAATTTTCCTTGTGCTATATTGTGATTAAAAAAAACATTTATTCTAGGGACAGAAAACTCTAGGTAGGGACAGTGTCAGTTTCTTTCACTCTGCAAGTCCTTGTTTCCAGGGACCTGGAAGGACAGTGAGTGAATTGTCCTTTTGCTATATTGTGATTAAAAAAAACATTTATTCTAGGGATAGAAAACTCTAGGTAGGGACAGTGTCAGTTTCTTTCACTCTGCAAGTCCTTGTTTCCAGGGACCTGGAAGGACAGTGAGTGAATTGTCCTTTTGCTATATTGTGATTAAAAAAAACATTTATTCTAGGGACAGAAAACTCTAGGTAGGGACAGTGTCAGTTTCTTTCACTCTGCAAGTCCTTGTTTCCAGGGACCTGGAAGGACAGTGAGTGAATTGTCCTTTTGCTATATTGTGATTAAAAAAAACATTTATTCTAGGGACAGAAAACTCTAGGTAGGGACAGTGTCAGTTTCTTTCACTCTGCAAGTCCTTGTTTCCAGGGACCTGGAAGGACAGTGAGTGAATTGTCCTTTTGCTATATTGTGATTAAAAAAAACATTTTTTTCTAGGGACAGAAAACTGTAGGTAGGGAGAGTATTTTTTTTCTTTCACTCTGCAAGTCCTTGTTTCCAGGGACCTGTAAGGACAGTGAGTTAATTGTCCTTGTGCTATATTGTGCTGAAAAAAACATTTATTCCAGGGACAGAAAACTCTAGGTAGGGACAGTGTCAGTTTCTTTCACTCTGCAAGTCCTTGTTTCCAGGGACCTGGAAGGACAGTGAGTGAATTGTCCTTTTGCTATATTGTGATAAAAAAAAACATTTTTTTCTAGGGACAGAAAACTGTAGGTAGGGAGAGTGTTTTTTTTCTTTCACTCTGCAAGTCCTTGTTTCCAGGGACCTGTAAGGACAGTGAGTTAATTTTCCTTGTGCTATATTGTGATTAAAAAAAACATTTATTCTAGGGACAGAAAACTCTAGGTAGGGACAGTGTCAGTTTCTTTCACTCTGCAAGTCCTTGTTTCCAGGGACCTGGAAGGACAGTGAGTGAATTGTCCTTTTGCTATATTGTGATTAAAAAAAACATTTTTTTCTAGGGACAGAAAACTGTAGGTAGGGAGAGTGTTTTTTTTCTTTCACTCTGCAAGTCCTTGTTTCCAGGGACCTGTAAGGACAGTGAGTTAATTTTCCTTGTGCTATATTGTGATTAAAAAAAACATTTATTCTAGGGACAGAAAACTCTAGGTAGGGACAGTGTCAGTTTCTTTCACTCTGCAAGTCCTTGTTTCCAGGGACCTGGAAGGACAGTGAGTGAATTGTCCTTTTGCTATATTGTGATTAAAAAAAACATTTATTCTAGGGACAGAAAACTCTAGGTAGGGACAGTGTCAGTTTCTTTCACTCTGCAAGTCCTTGTTTCCAGGGACCTGGAAGGACAGTGAGTGAATTGTCCTTTTGCTATATTGTGATTAAAAAAAACATTTATTCTAGGGACAGAAAACTCTAGGTAGGGACAGTGTCAGTTTCTTTCACTCTGCAAGTCCTTGTTTCCAGGGACCTGGAAGGACAGTGAGTGAATTGTCCTTTTGCTATATTGTGATTAAAAAAAACATTTATTCTAGGGACAGAAAACTCTAGGTAGGGACAGTGTCAGTTTCTTTCACTCTGCAAGTCCTTGTTTCCAGGGACCTGGAAGGACAGTGAGTGAATTGTCCTTTTGCTATATTGTGATTAAAAAAAACATTTATTCTAGGGACAGAAAACTCTAGGTAGGGACAGTGTCAGTTTCTTTCACTCTGCAAGTCCTTGTTTCCAGGGACCTGGAAGGACAGTGAGTGAATTGTCCTTTTGCTATATTGTGATTAAAAAAAACATTTATTCTAGGGACAGAAAACTCTAGGTAGGGACAGTGTCAGTTTCTTTCACTCTGCAAGTCCTTGTTTCCAGGGACCTGGAAGGACAGTGAGTGAATTGTCCTTTTGCTATATTGTGATTAAAAAAAACATTTATTCTAGGGACAGAAAACTCTAGGTAGGGACAGTGTCAGTTTCTTTCACTCTGCAAGTCCTTGTTTCCAGGGACCTGGAAGGACAGTGAGTGAATTGTCCTTTTGCTATATTGTGATTAAAAAAAACATTTTTTTCTAGGGACAGAAAACTGTAGGTAGGGAGAGTATTTTTTTTCTTTCACTCTGCAAGTCCTTGTTTCCAGGGACCTGTAAGGACAGTGAGTTAATTGTCCTTGTGCTATATTGTGCTGAAAAAAACATTTATTCCAGGGACAGAAAACTCTAGGTAGGGACAGTGTCAGTTTCTTTCACTCTGCAAGTCCTTGTTTCCAGGGACCTGGAAGGACAGTGAGTGAATTGTCCTTTTGCTATATTGTGATTAAAAAAAACATTTTTTTCTAGGGACAGAAAACTGTAGGTAGGGAGAGTGTTTTTTTTCTTTCACTCTGCAAGTCCTTGTTTCCAGGGACCTGTAAGGACAGTGAGTTAATTTTCCTTGTGCTATATTGTGATTAAAAAAAACATTTTTTCTAGGGACAGAAAACTGTAGGTAGGGAGAGTATTTTTTTTCTTTCACTCTGCAAGTCCTTGTTTCCAGGGACCTGTAAGGACAGTGAGTTAATTGTCCTTGTGCTATATTGTGCTGAAAAAAACATTTATTCCAGGGACAGAAAACTCTAGGTAGGGACAGTGTCAGTTTCTTTCACTCTGCAAGTCCTTGTTTCCAGGGACCTGGAAGGACAGTGAGTGAATTGTCCTTTTGCTATATTGTGATTAAAAAAAACATTTTTTTCTAGGGACAGAAAACTGTAGGTAGGGAGAGTGTTTTTTTTCTTTCACTCTGCAAGTCCTTGTTTCCAGGGACCTGTAAGGACAGTGAGTTAATTTTCCTTGTGCTATATTGTGATTAAAAAAAACATTTATTCTAGGGACAGAAAACTCTAGGTAGGGACAGTGTCAGTTTCTTTCACTCTGCAAGTCCTTGTTTCCAGGGACCTGGAAGGACAGTGAGTGAATTGTCCTTTTGCTATATTGTGATTAAAAAAAACATTTTTTTCTAGGGACAGAAAACTGTAGGTAGGGAGAGTATTTTTTTTCTTTCACTCTGCAAGTCCTTGTTTCCAGGGACCTGTAAGGACAGTGAGTTAATTGTCCTTGTGCTATATTGTGCTGAAAAAAACATTTATTCCAGGGACAGAAAACTCTAGGTAGGGACAGTGTCAGTTTCTTTCACTCTGCAAGTCCTTGTTTCCAGGGACCTGGAAGGACAGTGAGTGAATTGTCCTTTTGCTATATTGTGATTAAAAAAAACATTTTTTTCTAGGGACAGAAAACTGTAGGTAGGGAGAGTGTTTTTTTTCTTTCACTCTGCAAGTCCTTGTTTCCAGGGACCTGTAAGGACAGTGAGTTAATTTTCCTTGTGCTATATTGTGATTAAAAAAAACATTTTTTCTAGGGACAGAAAACTGTAGGTAGGGAGAGTGTTTTTTTTCTTTCACTCTGCAAGTCCTTGTTTCCAGGGACAGAGAAGGACACCTGAAGGTAGCCCTTATTGCTTTTTTCCCATCTCCCTGCAGGCCATCTATTAGAATGTCTGGAAGGCAAACAAGGAGAGGCAGACAGTCAGGAGGCAATAAAAGAGGGCAAGCAGGCTCTGTGTCTGGGGGCAACAGTGCTGGTCGTGGACGCGGTGCATTGTCATCAGCACATGGCCATGGGACACGCTTGTCCTTCTTTTCGGCAGCTGGACATGTTGAGCCACATCATGCCGAAGACTTGGTAGAGTGGATGACCAAGCCCTCCTCCTCCTCCTCATCCTCTCTCACCCAGGCTCAGGGTACTGGAAAAGCAGCTGCCAAAGCGTCGTCTTCCCTGGTATCAATGTCAGACAAATCATCAGTCACTCCTTCCCTAGACCCACCATGTCCTCCTCCTGAGGAGTCCCCCGAACTGTTTCAGCACAGTGTTGGGTACATGCTCCAGGAGGATGCCCAGCGTTTCGAAGGGTCTGATGATGAAACCCAGCTAGAGGAAGGCAGTAGCGTGAGAGCAGACAGAGGGGATGCTCAAGAAGGACACCAATCTGGCAGTCATGTTCCAGCAGCTGCAGCATACTGCCAGATTGGCTCCAGTGATGAGGAGGGAGGGGATGATGAGGTCAATGACTCCACGTGGGTGCCTAATAGGAGAGAGGAGGAGGAGGAGGATGAGGAGGAGGCACATCTCCAACGAGGCAGGATGCCCTTTGGTGGCCAGCGTAAGGGCAGTACACCGACGGAATCACACCGCAGAGCTCCGCCTGTGCAGGGCGCTGCCTCTGCCCGTCATTCAAAAAGTTCTTTGGTGTGGGCCTTTTTTGAGGCTAGTGCATCAGATCGCACAGCTGCTGTTTGCAACATATGTCTCAAGCGTATATCGCGTGGCCAAAACATCAGCCGCTTGGGTACCACATGCCTGACCAGACATATGTTGACCTGCCATGCAGCTCGTTGGCAAGCCTACCTCAAAGACCCACACCAAAGAACAAAGCGGACCTCTCCTTGCACCGCATCAGCTGGGATCTCCAACCCCACTATAACTTCAGTCCTCTCTGAAACATGCACTGAGAGGAATGAAGGTGTAGAATTAGGTGTGTCACAGCCAAGTACTTGCGCCCACTCTGCTAGCAGTACACCGACGTCCGATTCTAGCAGGCAAATTTCCCTGCCCCAGCTGCTGGACCGTCGAAAGAAGTTCACTCCCAGCCATCCACATGCCCAGCGGTTGAATGCTAGCTTGGCTAAATTGCTAGCGCTTCAACTGCTGCCTTTTCAGTTGGTAGACTCGGCCCCCTTCCGTGAGTTTGTGCAATGTGCGGTTCCTCAGTGGCAGGTTCCCAAACGCCACTTTTTCTCACGGAAGGCTATTCCGGCTCTCTACCGGCATGTGGAAGGCAATGTCTTGGCCTCGCTGGACAGGGCGGTCAGCGGTAAGGTGCATATTACCGCTGACTCATGGTCCAGCAGGCATGGACAGGGACGTTACCTTTCTTTCACGGCCCATTGGGTCACTCTTTTGGCAGCTGGGAAGGATTCAGGACAAGGTGCAGTAGTGTTGGAGGTTGTCCCACCGCCACGCCTCCAAAATGCTACTACTGGTTGTGACACACCTCTCTCCTCCACCCCCTCCTCTTCTTCTTCCTCCATGGCCTCTTCCTGTGGTTTGTCCTATGAACCAGCGGTGCTCCGTAGCCGTTCACGGGGCTACGCAAGTACGCAGGCAAAAAGATGCCATGCCGTGCTTGCGCTGGTGTGTTTGGGGGACAGAAGCCACACTGGGGCAGAGGTCCTGTCTGCTCTGCAGGGCCAGGCCGAGAGGTGGTTGACGCCACGCCAGCTTAAGCCAGGAATGGTGGTTTGCGACAATGGCACCAACCTCCTCTCCGCCCTCCGACAGGGACAACTGACCCATGTGCCCTGTGTGGCTCACGTCCTTAACCTGGTGGTGCAGCGGTTCTTGGGCAGGTACCCGGGCTTACAGGATGTCCTGAGGCAGGCCAGGAAAGTCTGTGTGCATTTCCGCAGATCTTATAATGCCAGTGCTCGCCTGGCTGAGCTGCAAAAGGAGTTGAACCTGCCCAAGAACCGCCTTATATGTGACATGCCCACCAGGTGGAACTCAACGTTGGCCATGCTGCAGCGGCTGCACACGCAGCAGAGGGCCATCAATGAGTACCTGTGCGACTACGGCACCAGGACAGGGTCAGGGGAGCTTGGTTTTTTTTCTCCACGCCAGTGGGGCATGATCAGGGATGCATGCACTGTCCTGGCACCATTTGAGGAGGCCACGAGGATGGTGAGCAGTGACAGTGCATGCATCAGTGACACTGTACCTCTTGTCCACCTGTTGGAGCACACGCTGCGTGGAATAATGGACAGGGCACTTGAGGCAGAACAGAGGCAGGAAGAGGAGGACTTCCTTGCCTCTCAAGGCCCCCTTTACCCAGACAGTGTTCCTTCTGTCCCACCCATCGCACAGGAAGAGGAGGAGGAGGAGGAGGAGGAGGAGGATTGTGTCAGCATGGAGGTGGAGGCTGGCACTCAGCATCATCAGCAGCAGTCTTTTAGGGATGATTTACAGTCCCAAGAAACCAGTGGACTTGTACGTGGCTGGGAGGAGGTGGCTGCGGATCATGTCGTCCTTAGTGACCCAGAGGACTCCGGAGCGAATGCCTCAGCAAACCTACGCTGCATGGCCTCCCTGATCCTGCAAAGTCTGCGGAAGGATCCTCGTATTCTTCGGATCAAGGAGAGGGACCATTACTGGCTGGCCACTCTCCTTGATCCACGGTACAAGGGTAAGGTTGCGGACCTTATGTTACCGTCGCAGAGGGAGCAGAGGATGAGACAACTCCGGGAGGCCTTGCAGAAAGGTCTGTGCAACGCGTTCCCAGAGACTGGGAGGTTGCAAACTCCTGGTCCTGGACAACGAGTTGCTGAGGCTTCGGCCAGTCAAAGAAGGAGCGGTGGGGAAGGTGGCCGTCTGACCGATGCGTTCAGACAATTCTTTAGTCCGCAGCCCCAAAGTATGATTGGTTCCAGCAACCATCGCCAGCGTCTGATAAACATGGTGCAGGAATATCTAGGGGCAAGGTCAGACTTGGACACCTTCCCCACCGAAAATCCTCTGGCTTACTGGGTCTTGAGGATGGATCACTGGCCAGAGCTTGCACAGTATGCAATTGAGCTACTGGCCTGTCCTGCATCCAGCGTTCTTTCGGAACGCACATTCAGTGCTGCTGGAGGATTTGTCACGGATCACAGGGTGCGCCTGTCCACCGACTCGGTTGATCGACTGACTTTCATCAAGATGAACCAGTCTTGGATCACCACCAGCTACCACACACCTGATGCTGATATAACAGACTAATTGATTTTAAAATGTCACATCCCTTCAAGACTGATGCTGATGCTGAGTGCCTGTGCTGTTATGTTGACTGGCTATCCTCCTCCTCCGAGTCCTCAATGATACGATTGATGATGATAGCTTGGAAGATCATTTTTGTTTATGGGTGCCGCCACCAGTGCCTAACGCCCAATTTTTCAGCCCCTGTTTAACAGGGGCGTGTAATTACAATTTTTGAAGCAATACTTTGCAACAGGGCTCATTGCTGTGCTCCAAGTACAGTATCTGTGAGGAGTTGCAGTGTTGTGCCACCAGTGCCTAAGGCCCAATTTTTCAGCCCCTGTTTAACAGGGGCGTGTCATTACAATTTTTGAAGCAATACTTTGCAACAGGGCTCATTGCTGTGCTCCAAGTACAGTATCTGTGAGGGGTTGCAGTGTTGTGCCACCAGTGCCTAAGGCCCAATTTTTCAGCCCCTGTTCAACAGGGGCATGTAATTACAATTCTTGATCTAATAATTCACAGCAGGGCCCATTGCTGCACCCACCAAGAGTAACTGTCAGGGCTTACAGTGTTGTGGCACCAGCACCACCATCAAAGGCCCAATTTTTACTACCACTGTTCAACAATTATATGTAATTAAAATTCCTGATATAATAGTTGACAGCAGGGCGTTCCAGCACCAACCAAGAGTAACTGTGAGTGCTTACAGTGTTGTGCCAACACCAACAACTAAGGGGCCTATTTCTGCAGAGTATATACGGCAGGTCCCTACTTTCAAACATCCAACTTACAAACGACTCCTACTTGCAAACGCAAGAAGACAACAGGAAGTGAGAGGAAATCTACCACTAGGAAGGAAAATTCTCTCCTGTAAGAATAAATATGGGAGAAAGGTGTCTCCTCTGTACTGATGCTTTATCAGCAATCCTTGTTTCAAGAAAAACACCACATTTCAAAAACAGTTGTCATTGGGACGGAAAGTGAGGTGAAATGTTCTGAACAGGGGCACAGACAGCAAAACAAATGTTACAGGGGTGATAACCCTTACCTATGTTTTCCAAAAAGTTTAAAAATAGATTTTTGGGCTGGAGCTACACTTCAACAATGTACCTGTTCAAAATTACAAACAGATTCTACATAAGAACAAACCTACAGTCCCTGTCTTGTATGCACCGCCTGTATACGGCTGTTCAGAGTATATAGGGCCTTTTTTATTTTATGTGCGGGGTTCCCCTTAATATCCATACAAGACCCAAAGGGGCTGGTAATGGGCTGGGGTAGGGGGGGGGGGGGTCATGGGGTAGCTATGCCATTTTTCTTAAAGAATTTCATCCATATTACCGGGACCAGACATTACATTAAAGCCGCAAGCAGTTTTAAATGGCTTTTTTTTCCTTTAGAAGTGTCATTTTGTGCAGGGACAGTTCTAAACACGGGAAACACGTGGCACTTCACAGGCATACTTTAGACACCCCCCAGGTACGATATTTAAAGGAATATTTGACTTTTTTTTTTTCACTTTATGCATCATTAAAATGACTGCTCCCGAAAAACGACCGTTTTTAAAACTTCTTTTTGCATTGATACATGTCCCCTGGTGCAGAACCCGGGTTCCCAAACCCTTTTTAGGACAATAACATGCATAATAGTTGTTATAATTAGCACTTTAGAATTCGAACGTTCGCATCCATTGTATTTAATAGGGTTCTAATGTTCGTTCGAACTTCCGGTCCGTTCGCGGGTTCTGGTGCGAACCGAACCCGGGGGTGTTCGGCTCATCACTAGTCCTTAACCTGGTGGTGCAGCGCTTCTTGGGCAGGTACCCGGGCTTACAGGATGTCCTGAGGCAGGCCAGGAAAGTCTGTGTGCATTTCCGCAGATCTTATAATGCCAGTGCTCGCCTGGCTGAGCTGCAAAAGGAGTTGAACCTGCCCAAGAACCGCCTTATATGTGACATGCCCACCAGGTGGAACTCAACGTTGGCCATGCTGCAGCGGCTGCACACGCAGCAGAGGGCCATCAATGAGTACCTGTGCGACTACGGCACCAGGACAGGGTCAGGGGAGCTTGGTTTTTTTTCTCCACGCCAGTGGGGCATGATCAGGGATGCATGCACTGTCCTGGCACCATTTGAGGAGGCCACGAGGATGGTGAGCAGTGACAGTGCATGCATCAGTGACACTGTACCTCTTGTCCACCTGTTGGAGCACACGCTGCGTGGAATAATGGACAGGGCACTTGAGGCAGAACAGAGGCAGGAAGAGGAGGACTTCCTTGCCTCTCAAGGCCCCCTTTACCCAGACAGTGTTCCTTCTGTCCCACCCATCGCACAGGAAGAGGAGGAGGAGGAGGAGGAGGAGGAGGAGGAGGAGGATTGTGTCAGCATGGAGGTGGAGGCTGGCACTCAGCATCATCAGCAGCAGTCTTTTAGGGATGATTTACAGTCCCAAGAAACCAGTGGACTTGTACGTGGCTGGGAGGAGGTGGCTGCGGATCATGTCGTCCTTAGTGACCCAGAGGACTCCGGAGCGAATGCCTCAGCAAACCTACGCTGCATGGCCTCCCTGATCCTGCAAAGTCTGCGGAAGGATCCTCGTATTCTTCGGATCAAGGAGAGGGACCATTACTGGCTGGCCACTCTCCTTGATCCACGGTACAAGGGTAAGGTTGCGGACCTTATGTTACCGTCGCAGAGGGAGCAGAGGATGAGACAACTCCGGGAGGCCTTGCAGAAAGGTCTGTGCAACGCGTTCCCAGAGACTGGGAGGTTGCAAACTCCTGGTCCTGGACAACGAGTTGCTGAGGCTTCGGCCAGTCAAAGAAGGAGCGGTGGGGAAGGTGGCCGTCTGACCGATGCGTTCAGACAATTCTTTAGTCCGCAGCCCCAAAGTATGATCGGTTCCAGCAACCATCGCCAGCGTCTGATAAACATGGTGCAGGAATATCTAGGGGCAAGGTCAGACTTGGACACCTTCCCCACCGAAAATCCTCTGGCTTACTGGGTCTTGAGGATGGATCACTGGCCAGAGCTTGCACAGTATGCAATTGAGCTACTGGCCTGTCCTGCATCCAGCGTTCTTTCGGAACGCACATTCAGTGCTGCTGGAGGATTTGTCACGGATCACAGGGTGCGCCTGTCCACCGACTCGGTTGATCGACTGACTTTCATCAAGATGAACCAGTCTTGGATCACCACCAGCTACCACACACCTGATGCTGATATAACAGACTAATTGATTTTAAAATGTCACATCCCTTCAAGACTGATGCTGATGCTGAGTGCCTGTGCTGTTATGTTGACTGGCTATCCTCCTCCTCCGAGTCCTCAATGATACGATTGATGATGATAGCTTGGAAGATCATTTTTGTTTATGGGTGCCGCCACCAGTGCCTAACGCCCAATTTTTCAGCCCCTGTTTAACAGGGGCGTGTAATTACAATTTTTGAAGCAATACTTTGCAACAGGGCTCATTGCTGTGCTCCAAGTACAGTATCTGTGAGGAGTTGCAGTGTTGTGCCACCAGTGCCTAAGGCCCAATTTTTCAGCCCCTGTTTAACAGGGGCGTGTCATTACAATTTTTGAAGCAATACTTTGCAACAGGGCTCATTGCTGTGCTCCAAGTACAGTATCTGTGAAGGGTTGCAGTGTTGTGCCACCAGTGCCTAAGGCCCAATTTTTCAGCCCCTGTTCAACAGGGGCATGTAATTACAATTCTTGATCTAATAATTCACAGCAGGGCCCATTGCTGCACCCACCAAGAGTAACTGTCAGGGCTTACAGTGTTGTGGCACCAGCACCACCATCAAAGGCCCAATTTTTACTACCACTGTTCAACAATTATATGTAATTAAAATTCCTGATATAATAGTTGACAGCAGGGCGTTCCAGCACCAACCAAGAGTAACTGTGAGTGCTTACAGTGTTGTGCCAACACCAACAACTAAGGGGCCTATTTCTGCAGAGTATATACGGCAGGTCCCTACTTTCAAACATCCAACTTACAAACGACTCCTACTTGCAAACGCAAGAAGACAACAGGAAGTGAGAGGAAATCTACCACTAGGAAGGAAAATTCTCTCCTGTAAGAATAAATATGGGAGAAAGGTGTCTCCTCTGTACTGATGCTTTATCAGCAATCCTTGTTTCAAGAAAAACACCACATTTCAAAAACAGTTGTCATTAGGACGGAAAGTGAGGTGAAATGTTCTGAACAGGGGCACAGACAGCAAAACAAATGTTACAGGGGTGATAACCCTTACCTATGTTTTCCAAAAAGTTTAAAAATAGATTTTTGGTCTGGAGCTACACTTCAACAATGTACCTGTTCAAAATTACAAACAGATTCTACATAAGAACAAACCTACAGTCCCTGTCTTGTATGCACCGCCTGTATACGGCTGTTCTGAGTATATAGGGCCTTTTTTATTTTATGTGCGGGGTTCCCCTTAATATCCATACAAGACCCAAAGGGGCTGGTAATGGGCTGGGGTAGGGGGGGGGTCATGGGGTAGCTATGCCATTTTTCTTAAAGATTTTCATCCATATTACCGGGACCAGACATTACATTAAAGCCGCAAGCAGTTTTAAATGGCTTTTTTTTCCTTTAGAAGTGTCATTTTGTGCAGGGACAGTTCTAAACACGGGAAACACGTGGCACTTCACAGGCATACTTTAGACACCCCCCAGGTACGATATTTAAAGGAATATTTGACTTTTTTTTTTTCACTTTATGCATCATTAAAATGACTGCTCCCGGAAAACGACCGTTTTTAAAACTTATTTTTGCATTGATACATGTCCCCTGGTGCAGAACCCGGGTTCCCAAACCCTTTTTAGGACAATAACATGCATAATAGTTTTTATAATTAGCACTTTAGAATTCGAACGTTCGCATCCATTGTATTTAATAGGGTTCTAATGTTCGTTCGAACTTTCGGTCCGTTCGCGGGTTCTGGTGCGAACCGAACCCGGGGGTGTTCGGCTCATCACTACTGGCTATGTGCACTCACCTCTGTAGGTGACTGGGGGTCATCTGCTGGTGAGTTTTGGTATTACATCCTATGTACATTCTAATAGGGCGCTTTAGCAGGGTGTAGAGCAGTGGTCTCCAAACCCGGGGGCTGGATGTGACCCATTGCTGACAGTATCGGTGGGAGGAATGGTGCCCCAAAGAGGGTGTCAGTGGGAGGAATGGTGCCCCAAGGACCGGATAAAGGCTATTCCTCTCACTGACACCAATGATGGGGCACTATTCCTCCCACTGACACCAATAATGGGACACTATTCCTCCCACTGACACCAATGATGGGACACTATTCCTCCCACTGACGCCAATGATGGGGCACCATTTCTCCCACTTTCACCATCGATGGGGCACCATTACTCCCACTGACACCATTTCTCCCATTGACACCATGAATGGGGTACTATTCCTCCCTACTGACACCATCGATGGGGCACCATTCCTCCCCACTGACATCATTGATGGGGCACCATTCCTCCCCACTGACCTCATTGATGGGGCACCATTCCTCCCCACTGACACCATCGATGGGGCACCATTCCTCCCCACTGACACCATTGATGGGGCACCATTCCTCCCACTGACACCATTGATGGGGCACCATTCCTCCCCACTGACACCATTGATGGGGCACCATTCCTCCCCACTGACACCATCGATGGGGCACCATTCCTCCCCACTGACACCATCGATGGGGCACTAATCCTCCCACTGACACCATCGATGGGGCACTAATCCTCCCACTGACACCATTGATGGGGCACCATTCCTCCCCACTGACACCATCGATGGGGCACTAATCCTCCCACTGACACCATTGATGTGACACCATTCCTTCCCACTGACGCCATTGATGGGGCACTATTTCTCTCATTGACTTCATATATGGGGCACCATTCCTCCCACTGACACCTTTGATGGGGCACAATTCCTCCCCACTGACACCATCTCTCCAATTGACACCACTGATGGGGTACTATTCCTCTTACTGACACCACCAATGAGGCACTGTTTATCCCACTGATTTCAAGAATGGGGCATTGTTTACTCTCACTGACATCGGGGCATTTTCTACCCCCTAAGGCCACAGTCCGGCCCCCCTAAAGTCTGAAGGACAGTAAACTGGACCTTTGTTTAGAAAGTTTTGAGATCCCAGGAGTAGACGGTATGCTTATCCCTGAATGCACAGGGCCCTAAGACCACTTTCACACTGAGGCGCTTTTCAGGCGCTTTCACGCTAAAAACAGCACCTAAAAAGCTCACAAAAACGTATTTCCATTAAAATCAATGAAGGCTTTCACACTGGGGCAGTGTGCTGGCAGGGCTGTGAAAAACTCCCCTCTCTATTGAAATGAATGGAAAACTCTTTAAAAGCGCCTGAAAAGCGATTCAAAAGCGCCAGTGTTTTTACTCGCAGTTTAGAAGCGCCTCAGTGTGAAAGTGGCCTAAGCAGGTACCGTCTGGATAATTTCTGTGTGCTCACCTCTGTAGATCACTGGGGTCCCCTGCTGGTGAGTTTTGGTATTACAGCCTTCTTACATTTGGTGCTTAGGGAGCACCTCAATAAGTGACTGGCTTTTTTATTTTATTTGGCTAGAGCCGCTAGAGGGTGCAAGGGGTATGCTTAGCCTTTGTTATAGATCCTTGCTTGAAATATTTTTTGCATCCCTGAGGACTTTTGGAACCCCATGAGCCTGAGACTGCATTCCGGGCATGCATCCCTGAACCTATTGGGCGCTAAACACAAATACCACTTGGTACAGCATCATGCTCCTGCATATAGCAGTCTGTCATCCCTTCAAATTCTTGGCTGATCATTTCAGTTTTTTGCTGTCTGTTATCAGTTACATTGTTCCCAGTTTTTTCTGTGAACTACAGAGCACCTCCTCCGTTTTCACCTGATGGCAGGAAGTGTGGTAATGGCAGGATCACCAGGTAAATATAGAGGGGGAAAAGTGTAGTGAGGCGGAAAAAAGAAGACTGATGCAGCCACCACATCTGCAGACTGATAAGCTATCAGATAGCTGCTATCCTGATAATATAGAACTGATAATTCTGTCACACACTTGGCTGACCTCTAGTGGATATATTCAGAATTGCACATTTCTGTAAATACTGCCAACACATCTTCTGTATATCTCTTGTACTTCCCATTTGCTGCGCACAGCAGATTTTCTGTGGATTCTTTGTGTACAGTGCATCTGGAAAGTATTCACAGCGCTTCACTTTTTCCACATTTTGTTATGTTACAGCCTTATTAAAAAATAGATTAAATTCATTATTTTCCTCAAAATTCTACAAACAATACCCCATAATGACAACGTGAAACAAGTTTGTTTAAAATCTTTGCAAATTTACTAAAAAAAAAATGAATAAAAAATTCCATGGACATAAATATTCACAGCCTTTGCCATGACACTCAAAGTTGAGCTCAGGTGCATTCTGTCTCCACTGATCATCCTTGAGATGTTTCTACAACTTGATTGGAGTCCACCTGTGGTATATTCAGTTGAGTTGACATGATTTGGAAAGGCACACACCTGTCTATATAAGGCCCCACAGGTAACAGTGCATGTCAGAGCACAAACCAAGCCATGAAGTCCAAGGATTTGTCTGTAGACCTCAGAGACAGGATTATATGGAAGCACAGATCTGGGGAAGGGTACAGAAAACTTTCTGCAGCATTGAAGGTCCCAATGAGCACAGTGGCCTCCATCATCTGTAAATTGAAGAAGTTTGGAACCACCAGGACTCTTCCTAGAGCGGGCCACCTGGCCAAACTGAGCGATCGGGGGAGAAGGGCCTTAGTCAGGGAGGTGACAAAGAACACGATGGTCACTCTGACAGAGCTCCATCCTTTCTCTGTAGTGAGAGGAAAACCTTCGAGAGCAACAACCATCTCTGCAGCACTCCACCAATCAGGCCTGTATGATAGAGAGGCCAGACAGAAGCCACTCCTGAATAAAAGGCACATGACAGCCCACTTAGAGGCAGCTGAAGGACTCTCAGATCATGAGAAACAAAATTCTCTGGTCTGATGAAACAAAGATTGAACTCTTTGGCCTGAATGGCAAGCGTCATGTCTGGAGGAAACCAGGCACCGCTCATCACCTGGCTAATACCATCCCTACTGTGAAGCATGGTGGTGGCGGCATCATGCTGTGGGAATGTTTTTCAGCATCAGGAACTGGGAGACTAGTCAGGATCGAGGAAAAGATGAATGCAGCAATGTACAGAGACATCCTTGATGTAAACCTGCTTCAGAGCGCTCTGGACCTCAGACTGGGTGACGGTTCATCTTCCAACAAGACAACGACCCTAAGCACACGGCCAAGATAACAAAGGAGTGGCTATGGGACAACTCTGTGAATGTCCTTGAGTGGCCCAGCCAGAGCCCAGACTTGAACCCGATAGAACATCTCTGGAGAGATCTGAAAATGGCTGTGCACCGACGCTCCCCATCCAACCTGATGGAGCTTGAGGGGTCCTGCAAAGAAGAATGGGAGAAACTGCCCACAAATAGACGTGCCAAGCTTGTAGCATCATAATCAGAAAGACTGGAGGCTGTAATAATTGGTGCCAAAGGTGCTTCACCAAAGTATTCAGCAAAGGCTGTGAATACTTCTGTACATGGGATTTTTTTCAAACAAATTTCTTTCATGTTGTCATTATGGGGTATTGTTTGTAGATGTAGCATTACCCTCAACTAAGAGAGCCGCAGATTTGGTCTGGGCCCTGAGTACAGCTCCGCCAACCCCCGGCAATCTACTCGACCCTTTCTGGCACAGTTAGTTTAGGGGTAGTTTAGGGGTATACACATTTAATACTTATACTTTATGAGAGACTCAGACATGGAGTAGTTATAAAGGAATAACAGATTTTTACTTTCAGCTATGCAAAGAGAATAAACAGTGATAACAACTTGACCATTAAAATATTCACAGAGCCCTGCAATATTAAAATATCAGTCACACTACACCATGGGGAAAGGGGGGGGGTGGATAAGGAGACGCCACGTGGGGGGACTGTTAACTAGGCGCCCTGTGGCGCAATAACTAAACTAGGTCCCTAATGAATCAGGCCTGATTCCTAACTCTAGAACTCAGTCCTGTATGAATGATGGATTCTTCACCGGCATCTGTAGAGGTGGTGCACTTAAGAATAAACAACAATTGTAATCCAGGAAAAGGGAAAGTTGATAACTGACAACACTTCACTGGAGATCCTCTGGATCAGTCCTGCTGTGAATCTCCAGTGAGAGTCTTTAACATGAGGTAGTAGGCCTCGGCAGTTTATAGGCACAGTACTAGCAAACAGGTTAGGGAATGAGCTTACGCTCGCTCACCCACCGGACACGATCTCCGTCCGGAACTTCCACCGGTTGTGACTTCACTCGCCCACAGCGGTTGCTGCGATCGGGTCCCTGATCCCATCCAGGCTGTAAGTAGAGATGTCGGATGCCACCCAGGCTCGCAGTGGGGTGGAAGGCTCTTTGGTCGGCTGCGGAAGGCCCCAGGCTTCAGGCCTTACCCAGCACAGGTCCGCACAGGTGTATCAGTCTCTGCCGTCCCGTGTCCAAAGAGGCCGAGCCAGGCCTCGCCCCTTCCTTATATATCCCCACCCATGAGTCTCTGGGGCAGAAGCAAAACATCCTGGGAACCAGTGGGGTTCTGGGAATAGTAGTTCGAGAGCATTTAAAGGAACCCCGCTACACACTCTCCCCACTTAAACTCTTTGGTCCCCAAAGATAAATTTCAACAAATACTGTTTACCATTTTGGACAATGTCGAGCATGATGTTGGCATAGGGAATTCCCACCAAACTTTGGGATGGAACTCTCTTGCCCACAGGTCACACTACCATGAGTGGCCTGCCTAACTGTGCCAGAGAGTGAGCTGGGGTTGCCCTCCACCAAATGGACAGTGGAAGGATCAGGTTGTTCAACACTTCTCCTAGCCGTTACAACTGAGTCCTCTGAGCTCGTCCCCATTTGGGGGTAAGTTAGTTTCTTGGGAGGCCTGATGACTCTGCGAGCCCTCTGCTTTCTTGGTGCTTCTGACTCTGGCACCACAGGCTCTTCTTCAGGAGTAAGTTCAGGTAACATTGCTGGTTCTGGAACCTCGGATTCAGAAGTCGACTGACGTATGGAATCTCTAGGGTCCTCCTCTGCGCAAGTGTCAGGAACATCTTCCCAGTAATCAGCTGAGGGACTGAAGGGTATGAATTCAGTAGCCTCCGGATTCAGCGTTGCATCTGGGGTATCCCCTCCATTTGGGAGATCTATGGCGGATGTTCCCAGATTCGAGGGAGGCCACAGCCAGTCCAGTTCTCCACCTTCATCTGTACTCAATTGGGAGGCCTCCCCATCTTCAACTCTAGAAGTCTGGGACCGAGTGCTCGGCCTAGGAGTATCCAGAATAGAGGCCGGTACAGGGGAGTCTCTCACGGGAGGTATTCTGACTGCCTCAGCAAGTGGGAGCAGGTGGTTTCGATGCCACGTCTTCAGTGGACCCACCTTTCCTTCTGGCTTTAGTTTGTAGACAGGCAAACCAGGCAACTTCCTACAGACAACATAGGGTTCAGATCTCCATCTGTCGGCAAGCTTGTGTTTTCCAGGGACCCCCAGATTGCATAGCAGTACTCGGTCCCCGGGCTGCAGATCTTTCACTCGAACCTTCAGATCGAAATTTCTCTTGTTGCGGGCTCTCCTTTGATCCGAAGCCGCCTGGGCTTGTTCATAGGCCAACTGTAAGCTACGTCTAAGTCTGTCCACGTATCCCTTGTGGGATGTAGCTGAGGTATTGTCTAAAGAAGTGCCAAAGGCCAGGTCCACGGGTAGCCTTGCTTCTCTCCCAAACATAAGTCGATAAGGGGAGTAGCCAGTGGCGTCACTTGTGGTACAGTTATAGGCATGCACTAGGGCTGATATGTGTTGACTCCAGTGCTGCTTCTTCTCTGTTTCTAAGGTTCCCAACATGTTGAGCAGGGTCCGGTTAAATCTCTCCGGCTGAGCATCTCCTTGTGGGTGGTAAGGCGTGGTTCTGGTCTTCTTTATTCCCAATGAATCCAAAAGTCTTCGGATCAACCGACTCTCAAAGTCCCTTCCTTGATCTGAGTGGAGTCTCTGTGGTAGTCCGTAATGGACAAAATACTTCTCCATAAGTATCTTGGCCACGGTGGATGCCTTCTGGTCTTTGGTTGGGAAAGCTTGAGCATAGCGGGTGAAATGGTCGGTTATTACCAGAACATTCCCCAATCCACTCAGGTCGGGTTTGAGGCAGAGAAAGTCAATGCATACCAGATCCATTGGGCCCTGACTCTGTAAGTGGCCCATTGGGGCAGCTTGATGGGGTAGGGTCTTTCTCTGAATGCATCGTGCACAGGAATGGCAATACTCCTCTACTTCTGCCCTCATGCAGGGCCAATAGAACCGATTTCTAACAAGCTGGAAGGTCCTTTCTGCCCCTAGGTGACCATGGTGGTCATGCAGGGCAATTAGTACAGTCTCTCGGTGCTTCTCTGGAAGGAATAACTGCCACTTATCTTCTGAGTCATCAGAGGGGCCCCTTCGGTAGACCACTCCCTGATGTACCTGCAGCCTGTCCAATTCCTTCCTCAACAGGCGAGCCTCCTTTGAGGGGTGATGTAGGAGTTTGTTGGGATCCTGATTCTCCAGGGCTTCGAGGACCAATCTCCCCATGGGGTCTTCTAATTGGTCACACCTCAACTCCTTCTTGGACAGTCTCGGTAGGTTGTCTTCCTCCAGTTGAGTTACTCCACAATAGTGTTTGGGGACTCCTACCATGGTAACCCCTATTTCTTCTGCTCTGGAGCCTCCTCTGGCTTGGAATTCAGCCCCTTGACAAAGGGCCCGCACCCCGTCCGGTGCCACTTGGGTCCAATCTTCCCAGTCATTTGTCGTGGCATGAGACCTCCGGGACAGGGCATCTGCATCCCTATTTCCAGCTCCTGGTCTGTACTTCAGACTGAAGTTGAATCCAGACAATGCGGCCAACCACCTGTGTCCGGTGGCATCTAGTTTTGCGGTGGTGAAGAGGTAGGTCATGGGGTTGTTGTCTGTCTTCACAGTAAACTCTGCCCCATACAGGTAGTCTTTTAGCTTGTCTACTACCGCCCATTTGAGGGCCAGGAATTCCAGCTTATGAGTGGGGTAATTCTTTTCTGAGGGGGTCAGGCTTCTGCTCACATAGGCCACTGGTCGCAGTTGTCCTTCATGTTCTTGGTAAAGCACACCGCCTAGACCCTCATGGCTGGCATCCACATGTAATTCATAAGGTCTGGTAGGGTCGGCGTAGGCCAGGACTGGGGCAGTGGTTAAGCTCCTCTTCAGGGCCTGAAAGGCCTCTTCACACCTTGGGTTCCACTGATCTTGAACTGACTCACCAGGCCTCCTGGGCCCTGAGTCATCCTCTTCCCCTTCTGCCTTTAGCAATTCATTCAACGGGCGGGCAATCCGAGCAAACCCCTCCACAAACCTCCTATAATAGGAGCAGAAACCCAGGAAGGATCTGAGCTCTGTTACTGTGGTGGGTCGTGGCCAGGAAGTGACTGCTTCCAACTTCTCAGGATCTGTGGCCACCCCTTCTTCAGACACTATGTGCCCCAGATAGTTCACAGAAGACTGGTAGAACCGACACTTCTCGGGGGAAAGCTTAAGTCCCTCTTCACTGAGTCTTCTCAATACTTTCTCCAGCCGGGCTTCATGTTCTTCCAAGGTTCTCCCGAAGACAATGACATCGTCCAAGTACACAAGGACTTCTATAAGATTCATGTCTCCAACAGTCTTCTCCATAAGGCGTTGAAAGGTAGCAGGAGCTCCAGATAGACCCTGAGGCATCCTATTGAATTCGAAGAATCCCACCGGGGTTATGAAGGCTGTCTTCTCCCTGTCTTCTGGGTGCATAGGAATTTGATAGTACCCACTCTTGAGGTCCATCACACTGAACCATTTGGCTCCAGACAAACTTTGTAAGGCATCTTCTATCCTTGGCGTGGTGTATTGGTCAGGGATGGTTCTCCTGTTGAGAGTCCTGTAATCGATACAAAGCCTCAACGATCCATTCTTCTTTCTGACCACCACGATTGGGGAGGCATAGGGGCTTCTAGACTCCCGGATCACACCAGTCTTCTTTAGTTCTACAAGTTGTTCCCTCAGATCCTCCAGATCTGCCAGGGGGACCCGCCTGACCCTCTCTCGGAAGGGCTTATCTTCTTGGAGGCGGATCCGATGGGTGGCACTTCTTGCACACCCCACATCAAATTCATCTTCGGAAAAGATCTTCTCCCACCTGATCAGCTGGGTCTTGGCTCTTTCTTTCCAAGCCCTGGGTAGGTTCTGGTTTTCCACGGACAGCTTCTCCCAAACATCTCCTCCGTCACCCGTCCCTTTGACTTCGGACCAAGTGACCGGGGCAGCAGGGCTCACCTGACCCAGCAACACTCTGGCAGGAATCTCCATGGGCCCTCCCGTAGTGTTCCTAACACTCACCGGAACTCTGCCATGGGCCTTCTTCAGGGCCTTGAATGGAATCACTTCTGGTATCACTTCCAGGCCTGAGGACTCTTCCCTTGGGTCGGATTCCAGCATGACAAAGGGGCCAGGTTGTTCCCACGTAAGCTTCACAGTGGCCCTAAGACAGGTTACTTCTCCGGGCTGTAGCACTACTCCTTCTCTGCCAAGTCTCCACACCTTCCCTATCCCCTCTCCCGGGGTCTTCTGCTCTAAGACCAGTCGTTGGTAGGCTGTCTTTAGCATGGGATGGATTTTGGTGGCTGAATGGTTTCTCTCTTTCACTAGAGGGGTCAGGAGTCTCCTGTAGATCCGTGTTTGTCCCAATGATCAGGGAAATCTTGCTGGCTCCAGGCGGCCGAGGACACACAACTGCCAGGGTGTCAAACACTTCAGCCTTCCCAGCCACGGATGGGTCGAAAGTCATCTTTATGGGCAGGTACCCATCGTAAGGGAAACTCTGGGTTCCAAGTCCCCATATCTCCAGCTCTTCTATCTTCTGGATAGGCAGATGACTCAAGTGCCTATCATAGAAGTCCCGGTATAGTAAAGTCACCTGTGCTCCGGTGTCCAGAAGAGCTTTAGTATAGACTCCTTCCACTTGAATGGGCACAGTAGGAGACGGGCCCACCAGTTCCTTTGGGTATGGCTGGACTGGGGTCACCTTCTTCTTTGGGCTTTTCCTTGCCCTGCTCCTTTTGGACTTTAATTTTTCCTGAGCCTGGCATGCATTGACTTTCTCCCTCTCAATGGGGGCACAAACCCGCTGAGGGATGTTATTGTTCCTCTTAGGTGGATGTTCCTTCTTTGGGGTGCTGTATTTCCACTGAGGGGTCTTGCCCCCTCCCTCTGGGGTACATCTTGGTGGGGGGGTACTAATACCTCCTCCTAGGAGTTTTGTCTCCTCCATTCTTGGCCTTTTTTTTTAGTTTGGAGCGCACTGAAGATGATGGGCACCCGGTTGACTCCTTCACCGGGGCCCTTTGGAGTTTCCCGCCGGCTTGCAATTATCTGTTCTCTTCTTCTTTGGGCTGGAGCATACGTTAGCAAAGTGGCCACTCCCTCCGCAGTTATAGCAAATCACCTCTTCTCGGTCCTGTAGGGAGGCCGGTGCTGAGGTGTTCGGGAACAACTCCTTTCTTGGGCTTGGTTTCTCTGGTCTTCTCTGATCTTTCTCCATCAAAGAGGTCAGCATCTCCAACACTTGGGCCATTTGCGATTTCAAAGTGTCAACCTCCGCATCTCTTTCCGGGCTCTTGACCGAATGGACCAACACTGGTACAGGTGTGACATTCGCCTTGGCCACCTGCTGATCTTCCTGCAGCGCCTCTTCGTCCCTAATAATATTTATTAGATCAGAGTAGGTTAGTGACATTCCTCCTCCTGAGGTTTTCAGGTGCAGCCAGACCGGGTCTGAGCGCCGCGCTCCCCTCATGATCTGCTTCATGCGTGCTTCATCTGCATCTTTGGGCAGCATTCCCTTCTTCAGTACAATCTTGCATAACTGCCTGTTCAGCCTTCTAACATATTCTGACAGTTTCTCATTCGGCTGCTGGAGAGTGTGTTCAAATAGATCATCTCTGACACCTTCTCCAGTTGACCAAACTCTTCCTGCAGCATGGCCAGGCAATCTTGAGCTGTACAGTTTTCATTTCCAAACCGGAAGCTCTTCACCGCTTCTGCCGCGGCACCTTTCAGACTTTCTAAGACTCGCTGTCTCTTCTGTGCCTCAGGCACCTCCCATGCTTCTACTGCCTGCAATGCCTGTTCCACCCAAGTGTCAAAATCTTCCTCCCCGCAGGGACGGGGAGCTTCCCCGAGAATGCTTTTAGTCTCCGGTAGCTAGTCTCTACGTGCACCGTGCTTGCCTTCTGACAGTTTCTTAGTAGGTCCCCAAGCGCCTTTATCAGTTCGGGTGATATGGCCGTGGCAGGTGCAGGCGTCACCGGAGGTGTCGCTCCGTCTCTCCTCTCTGGTGAGGTACGGGCCGCAGTCCGCGGTGGTCCCGTTAGGGGTGGCTCCTTCTTAATAGCATGCGCCAGACTATAAGATCTGTTATCCGACGTCTGCGTATATTTGCGCTTGCAAACTTCTGGCTTCCCATCTGAATACTCCACTAGTGCATACTGGTGTGAGGTGTCTGGGTCTAACTTTGTTCCCATCACCCACGGTGTACCATCTGGGGGTCACTGACTTCATTAATCCTTCCACCGTCTCGGTCGACCATTCCTGACCGGGCATGTTAATGACCACTGACTGGCTTGGATCTGTCTTAGCTACTCCACACCACGTTCTGATGTATTTCGGGTCCATGCCGGTACCTCTTGGCGGGTTTTCTGTTCTATCAGGATCCCGGACGAGAACCCCCACGTGTAGCGTTACCCTCAACTAAGAGAGCCGCAGATTTGGTCTGGGCCCTGAGTACAGCTCCGCCAACCCCCGGCAATCTACTCGACCCTTTCTGGCACAGTTAGTTTAGGGGTATACACATTTAATACTTATACTTTATGAGAGACTCAGACACGGAGTAGTTATAAAGGAATAAAAGATTTTTACTTTCAGCTATGCAAAGGGAATGAACAGTGATAACAACTTGACCATTAGAATATTCACAGAGCCCTGCAATATTAAAATATCAGTCACACTACACCATGGGGAAAGGGGGGGGGGTGGATAAGGAGACGCCACGTGGGGCGACTGTTAACTAGGCGCCCTGTGGCGCAATAACTAAACTAGGTCCCTAATGAATCAGGCCTGATTCCTAACTCTAGAACTCAGTCCTGTATGAATGATGGATTCTTCATCGGCTTCTGTAGAGGTGGTGCACTTAAGAATAAACAAAAATTGTAATCCAGGAAAAGGGAAAGTTGATAACTGGCAACATTTCACAGGAGATCCTCTGGATCAGTCCTGCTGTGAATCTCCAGTGAGAGTCTTTAACATGAGGTAGTAGGCCTCGGCAGTTTATAGGCACAGTACTAGCAAACAGGTTAGGGAATGAGCTTACGCTCGCTCACCCGCCGGACACGATCTCCGTCCGGGACTTCCACCGGCTGTGACTTCACTCGCCCACAGCGGTTGCTGCGATCGGGTCCCCGATCCCATCCAGGCTGTAAGTAGAGATGTCGGATGCCACCCAGGCTCGCAGTGGGGTTTGAAGGCTCTTTGGTCGGCTGCGGAAGGCCCCAGGCTTCAGGCCTTACCCAGCACAGGTCCGCACAGGTGTATCAGTCTCTGCCGTCCCGTGTCCAAAGAGGCCGAGCCAGGCCTCGCCCCTTCCTTATATATCCCCACCCATGAGTCTCTGGGGCAGAAGCAAAACATCCTGGGAACCAGTGGGGTTCTGGGAATAGTAGTTCGAGAGCATTTAAAGGAACCCCGCTACATAGAATTTTGAGGAAAATAATAAATTTAATCCATTTTGGAATAAGGCTGTAACATAACAAAATGTGGAAAAAGTGAAGCGCTGTGAATACTTTCCAGATGCACTGTACACAAAGAATCCACAGATCCGCAAATCTGCTGTGCGCAGCAAATGGGAAGTACAAGAGATGGACAGAAGATGTGTTGGCAGTATTTACAGAAATGTGCAATTCTGAATATATCCACTAGAGGTCAGCCAAGTGTGTGACAGAATTATCAGTTCTATATTATCAGGATAGCAGCTATCTGATATCAGTGATATGCAATTAGCGGACCTTCAGCTGTTGCAAAACTACAAGTCCCATCATGCCTCTGCCTCTGGGTGTCATGCTTATGGCTGTAAAAGTTTTGCTATGCCTCATGGGACTTGCAGTTCTGCAACATCTGGAGGTCCGCTAATTATATATATAGCTTATCAGTCTGCAGATGTGATGGCTGCATCAGTCTTGTTTTTTCAGCCCTTTTCCCCTCTATGTTTACCTGATGATCCTGCCATTAACACACTTCCTGCCATCAGGTGACAACGGAGGAGGTGCTCTGTAGTTCACAGAGAGAACTGGGAACAATGTAACTGATAACAGACAGCAAAAACAGAAATGATCAGCCAAGAATTTGAAGGGATGCCAGACTGCTATATGCAGGAGCTGGATGCCGTACCAAGTGGTACTTGCGTTTAGGGCCCAATGCGCTCAGGGATGCATGCCCGGAATGCAGTCTCAGGCTCATAGGGTTCCAAAAATCCTCAGGGATGCAGGACATATTTCAAGCAAGGATCTATAACAAAGGCTAAGCATACCCCTTGCACCCTCTAGCCCAAAAAAAAGAGCCATTCACTTATTGAGGAGCTCCCTAAGCACCAAATCAAGGTGTAAGAAGGTTGTAATACCAAAACTCACCAGCAGGGGACCCCAGTGATCTACAGAGGTGAGCACACACAGGCAGAAATTATCCATAGACGGTACCTGCTTTTAGGGCCCGGTGCATTCAGGGATGTAAGCCGGGCACACAGTCTCAGGTTCATGGGGTTCTGAAAGTTCTCAGGAATGCAGGGCAGACTTCAAGCAAGGATCTGTGAGAAAGGATAAGCATACCGTCTACTCCAGGGGTCTCCAAACTTTCTAAACAAAGGGCCAGTTTACTGTCCTTCAGGCTTTAGAGGGGCCAGACTGTGGCCTTAGGGAGTAGAAAATGCCCCGATGTCAGTGGGAGAAACAGCGCCCGATTGATGGTGACAGTAAGAGGAATAGTACCCCATCAGTGGTGTCAATGGGAGAAATGGTGTAAGTGGGGGGGGGGGGGGGGAATAGTGCCTCATCAAAGGTGTCAGTGGGAGCAATAGTGCCCCATCATTGGTGTTAGTCGGAAGAATAGTGCCCCATCATTGGTATCAGTGGGAACAATAGTGCCCCATCATTGGTATCAGTGGGAAGAATAGTGCCCCACCATTGGCGTTAGTCGGAAGAATAGTGCCCCATCATTGGTATCAGTGGGAGGAATAGTGCCCCATCATTGGTGTTAGTCGGAAGAATAGTGCCCTATCATTGGTAGGAATAGTACCCCATCATTGGTGTTAGTCAGAAGAATAGTGCCCCATCATTGGTATCAGTGGGAGGAATAGTACCCCATCAGTTGTGTCAATGGGAGAAATGGTGTCAGTGGGGGGGGGGAATAGTGCCTCATCAAAGGTGTCAGTGGGAGCAATAGTGCCCCATCATTGGTGTTAGTCGGAAGAATAGTGCCCCATCATTGGTATCAGTGGGAACAATAGTGCCCCATCATTGGTATCAGTGGGAGGAATAGTGCCCCACCATTGGCGTTAGTCGGAAGAATAGTGCCCCATCATTGGTATCAGTGGGAGGAATAGTGCCCCATCATTGGTGTTAGTCGGAAGAATAGTGCCCTATCATTGGTAGGAATAGTACCCCATCATTGGTGTTAGTCAGAAGAATAGTGCCCCATCATTGGTATCAGTGGGAGGAATAGTGCCCCCATCATTGGTGTTAGTCGGAAGAATAGTGCCCCATCATTGGTATCAGTGGGAGGAATAGTGCCCCATCATTGGTGTCAGTGGGAGGAATAGTGCCCCCATCATTGGTGTCAGTCGGAAGAATAGTACCCCATCATTGGTATCAGTTGGAAGAATAGTGCCCCATCATTGGTATCAGTGGGAGGAATAGTGCCCCATCATTGGTGTTAGTCAGAAGAATAGTGCCCCATCATTGGTAGGAATAGTGCCCCATCATTGGTGTTAGTCGGAAGAATAGTGCCCCATCATTGGTATCAGTGGGAGGAATAGTGTCCCCCTCATTGGTAGGAATAGTGCCCCATCATTGGTGTTAGTCGGAAGAATAGTGAGTGCCCCATCATTGGTATCAGTGGGAGGAATAGTGCCCCCCTCATTGGTAGGAATAGTGCCCCATCATTGGTGTTAGTCGGAAGAATAGTGCCCCATCATTGGTATTAGTGGGAAGAATAGTGCCCCATCATTGGTGTCATCGGGAGGAATAATGTCCTAAAGGCCAGATAAAGGTGAGCAGGGGGCCACATCCAGCCCCTGGTCTGCAGTATGGAGACCACTGCTCTATACTTTCCCCCCGGACAGGGCAATGTTCAGCAGCTGGAAAAACTGCACAAAAATATTCAAGTAGCGGCAAAATGTTGACCAGAGCTCCTCCCTCCACATTTTTCTTTCCCTTCATCGCCTGTACCTTATCCTTTGTTTACCTCTAAGGGCTCATTCATGCAGACGACTAGAACTGCTGCTCTCTGACAATCTTGCGGTGCCGCCTCATACATTTAAAGGCTTCACCTCTGGTGGAGGTAATGCAACATTTATTTTTCCCTGCAGCATGTGTACAGCCTGAGCAGCTGCATGCCCTTCTACAAGTGGGCAGTCGAGGGACAATAAAACCATAGTCCACCTGCTTTTACCGCCCCCTGGCCACCTGTGTGAGCAAGCCCTATGTGCTATATTATGGTTTCCTTTTCTTAATATTTCTGTACTTAGAGCAGAAGTGACTTTTATTGGCACATGTATACCAGCACTTAGACAGTGCGTGTCACGCCCCAGTGTTTTTGGGTGCCCGGGAGGTACAGATGCAGATTCCAGCCCACTGCCAGCAGCTCGTTAACATCTCTGACAGGCGGAAACATGCAGCGACCATGTGCAATGTGTACTGATCATAGGAAACTACCATAGAGAGGAGCGTGGTATCAGAGGCGGCTCTAGGCTTTGTGAGGCCTTAAGCAAAACTTAGACACGGGGGGCCCCACCATGCCCATAATGGGTAAAAAAATTCAAGCAAATAAAAATGGCTGCAAAAAGTTGCACGGATCTATCACACAGTGATTAAGCAGAGGCAAATTAGGCGGCCGCGAGGCCCCTGTGAGTGCGAGGCCTTAGGCGATCGCCTAATTTGCCTTATTAACCACTTCCTCACTGGGCACATATACCCCCTTCCTGCCCAGGCGAAATTTCAGCTTTCAGCACTGTCACGCTTTGAATGACAATTGCGCGGTCGTGCGACGTGGCTCCCAAAAAAAATTGACGTCCTTTTTTTCCCACAAATAGAGCTTTCTTTTGGTGGTATTTGATCACCTCGGCGGTTTTTATTTTTTGCGCTATAAACAAAAATAGAGCGACAATTTTGAAAAAAAAGCAATATTTTTAGATTTTTGCTATAATAAATATCCCAATTTTTAAAAAAAAAAATAATCATTTTTTCCTCAGTTTAGGTCGATACGTATTCTTCTACATATTTTTGGTAAAAAAAAATCGCAATCGGCGTTTATTGATTGGTTTGCGCAAAAGTTATAGCGTTTACAAAATAGGGGACTGTTTTATGGCATTTTTATATATATATATATTTTTATTAGTAATGGCGGCGATCAGTGATTTTTTTTGTGACTGCGACATTATGGCGGACACATCGGACACTTTTGACACTATTTTGGGACCATTCACATTTATACAGCGAACAGTGCTATAAATATGCACTGATTACTGTATAAATGTGACTGGCAGGGAAGGGGTTAACACTAGGGGGCGAGGAAGGGGTTAAATGTGTTCCCTGGAGTGATTGTTACTGTGGGGGGAGGGGACTGACTGGGGGAGGAGACCGATCGGTGTCCCTATGTACAAGGGACACAGCATCGGTCCCCTCTCCCTGACAGGACATGGATCTCTGTGCTTACACACAGAGATCCACGTCCTGCCTCTGTAACTGCCGATCGCATGTACCTGGCGGACATCGCAGCCGCCAGGCACGCGCATCGGCATTGCAGTGACGCGCCGGGCACGTGCGCGCGCCGCCGGCGGCGCTCGCGCGCCCCCCAGTGGCCAAATTTAGAGGAGGCCGTATAATAACCGCCTCCCGGCATTTGACAACCACCTTGCGGCCATATATACTCGTACGGCGGGCGCGAGGTGGTTAAAGAGCTGCCTCTGCATGGTATTTATTGTTATTAGTTACGCATACACTGATCAGCCATAACTTTATGACCACTGACAGGCAGTGTTAATTTTGGCATCAAATTTCAATTTCGTTTTAGTCATAGTCTTTTGGCTAAAATACCATTTTAGTTTTAGTCCCATTCAGTCATCTGAAATGGTTTTAGTTTTAGTCACATTTAGTCGATTAAAATAATTTTAGTTTAGTAAAAATCTAATGAGTTATTTAAATTGTAATGCGTTATTTAAGCATTTCTCTCTAGAATTTCCAAATTCATTATATACTCCTGGAGTAAAAAATTCTAATATCATGTTATTATTTCTGGTATTAAGGTTTGAACAAACTCACAGATACAAATTTAAACACTCTGGATGATCTGCAAAAAATCTGAGGACAACGCTTGGACAGACGCACTCCAAAAAAGGTTATTTTAAGCACTGAAGCGCTGTGCGAAACGTCAGCTCATACTTGCTGTTTTTTTTGCTGTGGCATGTTATTTGTGCTTTTATTTTAAATAAAAGAACCTTTTTTGGAGTGCGGCTGTCCAAGCCTTTTCCTCAGATTTTTTGCATTGTCATATTGCATTGCCTGCACCCACGGCTCTGGATCTTGTGAATGAGTCACCAGTCACATCTGAGCGGTAACTCTCTCCCTCTGGATGATCTGAGGAGGCCTGTATGCTGCACCATGCTCCAGCTGGTGGTCTCAAGATGCCTGCAATGTACATAGTGATCTGGCTGGTGGTCTGAGGAGGCCTGTAATGCTGCACCATGAATATATAAAAAAGAAAAATTCTGCGCTAACCTAGTGATTGAAAAAGGGTGCACAGCTCGTGAGTAGCCTAAATACCAAAGCACAAAAACATGCTTCACCATGCTCTGGCTGGTGGTCTGAGGAGGCCTGTAATGCTGTAGAGTGCTCTGGACGGTGGTCTGAGGAGGCCTGCAATGTACACAGTGCTCTGGACGGTGGTCTGAGGAGGCCTCTAATGTACACAGTGCTCTGGCTGGTGGTCTGAGGAGGCCTGCAATGTACAAAGTGCTCTGGCCGGTGGTCTGAGGAGGCCTGTAATGCTGCACAGTGCTCTGGCTGGTGGTCTGAGGAGGCCTGTAATGCTGTAGAGTGCTCTGGACGGTGGTCTGAGGAGGCCTGCAATGTACACAGTGCTCTGGACGGTGGTCTGAGGAGGCCTCTGTTGCGGACTCCAAAGTCCGCTGGGAAATCCTTGAAGCTGAGGAAGTACTGACTTATCCAAGGCAACCTGTTACCCCCCCAGTAACTGGACGACACACAGTTCTGGGAGTAAATCAACGCTTTATTTTGCCCAGGCTGGCTTTTTATATAATTTCCCATGCAAGGGTTTTCTTAACTCATTTTACAGGGGCATTCCCTTCAACAATTAACAGATGACAGCGATTTAATTACCTGGGATGTGGGAGACGTTGGTCTCTGCATATTTACCCATAACAATGAAACCGTGCCAGACACATTACTAGGAGTGTAATTACATCCCGTAGCAGATAATAGATGGTCATTAACATACTGACAATAGATGAATGGAACGCTACCTCAGACCCCCAATTAACCCAATTTACTTATTCAGACATCAGTAGACATTCTGTCTCTACATTTCCTGGAATGAATCTTTGCTGTCACCTCTGAAGTGATCCAAACCATATTCTCAGTTTCAGCATTTTGCTACACTGCTCCCCCTTACCCACAAGCCGGCATACACAGTCTGATCCTTAACGGATCGGCTTGGGGATGTCCGGGGAGTACTCACGGATCACTTTTCCAGTTCAGTTTGCCGCGATAATCAGTCAGCATTGCCGTTCTGTTTCCCGGGGCGGTAGTGGATAGTAAAGTCATACGGTTGTAACGCCAGACTCCAGCGCAACAACCGGGCATTGTCCCCTGCCACTCGATTTAGCCATACCAACGGGTTGTGGTCTGTGAGTAGGGTGAACTGTTGTCCGTACAAGTAGGGCTGAAGCTTCTTTAGGGCCCACACCACAGCCAGGCATTCTTTTTCTATGGCGGCGTAGCTCACTTCCCTGGGGAGAAGCTTCCTGCTCAAGTAAACTACGGGGTGTTCTCCGCCATCTGCTCCAACCTGGCTCAATACCGCGCACAATCCAAACATTGAAGCATCCGAGCCTCAGAGGATGCGCTGTTTTCCATGGTGGGGGCCTGGGACCGGGTGGTAACGGGGTAGATCTCGTTGGTAACCGGGGCTGATGCAAAAGCAGAAGTCAACTGGCCAAGATCGTTCCCCAGCAGGACATCAGCGGGAAGTTCCTGGATCAACCCCACCTTAATTAATCCGGAGCCGGCACCCCAGTTCAGGTGTACTCTTGCCGTGGGTAGCCTGTGTACTGCTCCCCCTGCAACCCGCACAACTACGGAACTCCCGGTGTGGTCGGCCTCTGGAACCAGGTGACGTTTGACCAGTGTGAGGGTGGCGCCGGAATCTCGTAGACCTTTAGCAGTCTTCCCGTTCAGCTGTACTGACTGGCGATGGTGTTGCCTGTTGTCGGTAGCCGCCTGTACTGGGTCAGCCTCGTGTAGGATACTCCAGTGTTCCTCCAATTCTCCTGCTCCTCGGTTGACCGGGGCCGCTTCCGTGTGATAGCAATGAGCGGCAGCCCGTGCTGGAGGGGGTGGCCCTGGTCGAATCCATGCAGCTTGGTCCTGGTTCTGAGTGCAGTCTCTCTGATAGTGCCCAAATTGCTTGCATGAATAGCACTGCACTCCCTTGCGCCCGAGGTATCGATTTGCAGGGGAGTTAGGGATTAGCCCGGGTCGTTGTGTAGCTGGGGGCCCTGGGTTATGGTTCAGTGGTCTAGTGCTTGGTCGGAAGCTAGTCTGTGATGGCCGGCGGGCATCTTGATATTCATCAGCTTGCCTGGCCGCTTCCGAGAGAGTGGTAGGTTTGCGATCCCTTACCCACTCCTGTACCTCTGGGTTTAGTCCATTAAAGAATTGCTCCAGTAAAATCAGCTGGGTGATCGCGTCTGCTGTGGTTGCCTGACTGGCTTGCAGCCAAGCTAGGGCTGCCCTCTGCATTCGGCAAGCCCATTCGGTGTGGGAGTCCTTCTCCTGTTTCTTTGTGTCCCGGAAGCGTCTCCTGTATGCTTCTGGGGTGATGGCATACCTTGCCAAAATAACTTCCTTTACCCGGCTATAGCTTGTGATTTCCTCCTCTGGCACGGCTCTGTAGGCTTCTGCTGCACGGCCTGACAGCTTACCAGCTAAGATCCGTACCCAGTCTGTCTGGGGTACCTGGTACAGCTTGCATTGCCGTTCAAAATCTTGCAGGAACTATCGATCTCTTCCTCTGCTTCCATAAACTTTTTAAAGGCATCATGGGGTACTTTTAGTTTTGTCTCTGGTGCCGGTGTAGTCGTTAGCAGTCTCTCAGAGGCATGCTGTTCCGCCAGCCGGAGTTGGGTCTCCCTTTCTTCTCTCGCCGTGATAAAGGCATCCACTTGGGCTAACGTTGCCTGTACCAGCTCGGTGGAGGGGTTTTCTCCATAAAACGCTAGCCTGCGTTTCACTTCTTGGTTAAACTCGGTCTCCATGGCTTCTGTAGCCATACTGTGTGCCCGATCTCCCTCGGTCAGTTCTGCAATCAGCTCTGCTTTGGTTTTAGTGCTGGCGCTCTTCCCTCTTGCTTCCAGCAAATCCTTTAACGTCGCTCGTTTTAATCCAGCATAGTTTGTCTCCATTCACACTTCCATTCGTGTAGCCGAATTTGCATGAACGCTGCTTCCTCTTGCTGCAAGGCTTTAATCCCACCGCTGCCAACCAGTGTTGCGGACTCCAAAGTCCGCTGGGAAATCCTTGAAGCTGAGGAAGTACTGACTTATCCAAGGCAACCTGTTACCCCCCCCCCAGTAACTGGACGACACACAGTTCTGGGAGTAAATCAACGCTTTATTTTGCCCAGGCTGGCTTTTTATATCATTTCCCATGCAAGGGTTTTCTTAACTCATTTTACAGGGGCATTCCCTTCAACAATTAACAGATGACAGCGATTTAATTACCTGGGATGTGGGAGACGTTGGTCTCTGCATATTTACCCATAACAATGAAACCGTGCCAGACACATTACTAGGAGTGTAATTACATCGCGTAGCAGATAATAGATGGTCATTAACATACTGACAATAGATGAATGGAACGCTACCTCAGACCCCCAATTAACCCAATTTACTTATTCAGACATCAGTAGACATTCTGTCTCTACATTTCCTGGAATGAATCTTTGCTGTCACCTCTGAAGTGATCCAAACCATATTCTCAGTTTCAGCATTTTGCTACAGCCTCTAATGTACACAGTGCTCTGGCTGGTGGTCTGAGGAGGCCTGCAATGTACACAGTGCTCTGGCCGGTGGTCTGAGGAGGCCTGTAATGCTGCACAGTGCTCTGGACAGTGGTCTGAGAAGGCCTGTAATGCTGCACAGTGCTCTGGCTGGTGGTCTGAGGAGGCCTTTAATGCACACGGTGCTCTGAACGGGGGTCTGAGGAGGCCTGTAATGCTGCACAGTGCTCTAGACGGTGGTCTGAGGAGGCATGTAATGCTGCACAGTGCTCTGGCTGGTGGTCTGAGGAGGCCTTTAATGCACACGGTGCTCTGAACGGTGGTCTGAGGAGGCCTGTAATGCCGCACAGTTCTCTGGCTGGTGGTCTGAGGAGGCCTGTAATGCCGCACAGTTCTCTGGCTGGTGGTCTGAGGAGGCATGTAATGCACAAAGCGTTCTGGCTGGTGGTCTGAGGAGGCCTTTAATGCTGCACAGTGCTAACTGCTAAGCACACTATGGGACTCGCTTGTTTGCTGGGAGCGGAAGCACTCACAGGCAGACATCTCTGGAAACCAGAAGTACATGAGGGTAAACATCCTCCCTCACATTTTCATTTAGTTTTCGTTAGTTGCTGAAAACAGAGCTGTGGGAGGGACCCAGCAGGCTCCACCCACTACAGGCTGCCTTTAGGAAACTACAGGAGGGGGCGGAGACAAGACCAGTCACCCTGCACAAGGAGGGCAAGCAGCAGTGAGTGGTCTTTATTACAGAAAGTGTCACACTGGATTACTGCACAGATCTGGAAGAAATACACAAAGCACACCAAGATTCAAGGCAGAATATACACAAAGAATGGATTTAGATGATATTTGCTTATCCCGGAGTTCAGCTTTGAACATCCATAAACTAAAAGTGAAAGGATGTTCAACTGTTTCAGGACTTTATACAGTGACCTGTAGCTGGTGAGCCCCAAAATGTACAGTCCTCTATTATATGCATATTATAATGGATTGTATTATTATTACTGTATTATGCAGTTACAGCATGGAAAGTCCAGCCTTTGAAAATGCTAAGCACCTGGCTGCTCTATGGATACATTGGAACCAATATTCCACAAGCATGCAGATCAGGAAAAGTTGTAGTCCTCCAAACTGTTTTCCTTTAACCGCTTAGCGAGCGCCCCACACAGATATAATGCGGCAGGGCGGCCGATCTGTGCCAGATCACGTACCTAGTACGTTATCCGACACTTCCAGGTCTGGGGCGACCCGCTCCCCAGGGCCGTTTTTAAGGCAGGGCAAAAGGGGCAGCTGCCCTGGGCCCCATCATTGTTGTGGGGACCAAAGCAGCTGCCTCATACTTGCCAACCATCCCAGTTTTAATTCCCTTGTCCCTTGAATTGTTAGTGCCATGCTGTGTCCCAATATCTCAGTGTGAAGTCCTGTTACTAATACTGCCCAGCTCTGCCCTATTGCCATGTACAGAAGACTCACCTGCAGACCCTGTGTTTAAGGATCGGCTGCATTGATATGTAAATAGAGGCTGCATTCATATGTATATCATGCCCCCCTGAGGTCATATCCACCATCACATCTGCTGAATGCTGCCCACTGGGAGGTAAAGGGGCATGCTTGAAAGTCCTTCCTACAACTGTGGTCATTAAGCCTAACATCAGCCTGTTCTGCAAAGGTAAGCAAATTGGAGGTGAAACACTTTTTCAAAATAACACGGTGCCACAGCACCCTGAATTTTGGTGCATGTGAATACGCACATGTCAGCAGAGGCGTGAGGGTGTCATTAACAATTAATGGCACTGCTGTGTATCTACTAAAGGGCAGCACGTTTCTGTGGTGTCAGGAAAGCGATTTTGCATGCGTTCCAGACACACACAAATGTGAACGCAGGCTACATGTCTTAGTTGCATTGGTGGTCAGTGTAAATCTTCTCATTACATTGGGGCTTGGTGTACAATCCTTTCATGCACACTAGTGGCCAGGGTGAAGGTCCCCTTTACATCGGTGGTCAGTGTAAATCCCTCCTTACATTGGTGGTTACTGTGAATGCTCCTATTATATTAGTGGTCAGTGTAAGTCCCCATTACATTGGTGGCCAGTGTAAGAAATCCTCTTTATATTGGTAATCGGTACAATAATCCAAACTTGCATTTGTGGTCAGTTTTGAATTCTCCCTTGCATTGGTGGTCCATGTAAAATCCCTATTAAAATTGGTAGTGAGTGTAAATCCCCCCTTACATTGGTGACCAGTGTAGAAATACCCCCTTACATTGGTGACCAGTGTAGAAATACCCCTTTATTGTTTTTTGATGTAAAATCCCCCATTACATTGGTTGTCTAAGGGATCTGTCAGCGCGCTCCGGGCGCACGCACATGTGCACAAGGAACTCAGCGGTTCACAGACTCGCCAATGCGCATGCGCAGAGAAACGTGCATGTCCGCAGGAGCGCGTCCATGCTGTCCTTTGGCACCAGACAGCCTATTTAAGGGGCGCACTGACCCGAGTCAAACGCTGACGGATCTTCAGCTGTTCCTGTACCTGCATCCTGCTGTTTACCTGCCTGTCACCCGTTATCGAACCTTGGCTATCCCTGACCTTGCTGCTGGACTTGCTTACTTCTAAATATTGGCTCCTGATCTTGGCTTCCCATCTGACTTTGTTCCTGCCTGATGTCTTGGTACCTTGTTGCCCGCCTGTTATCAAGCCCGGCTATCCATGTGATTACGTTCCTGTCTTCTGTTCAGCTCTATTCTGCAACCCGGGTGTCTGCAACTTTGTTCCTGCGACCGGCTGCGACTTCCTACCATCCAAGAGTCGCATCATCTTCTTCAGGCTTCCAGGGCTACTTTTGCTGGCACTCGTGTTCCTCCCGTCCCTTGGTTCCTCCTGTCTCCACTCTTGTTGGGACCAGGACCGGAGACACAAGAGAGGCTGACCTCATCACTTCAGACTCCGTCAAGGTACGTGACAGGTTGTCAGTGTAAATTCTACATTGCATTGGTGATCAGTGTATATTTCCCTTCACATTGGTGGTAAGTGCAGAATTGCCCTACACTGATGGTCAGTGTAAATCCCCCCTTATATTGGTGGTTGGTGTAGAAGTATTACCTTACATGGCAGTCATTGTATATTCCCTCTTACACTGGTGGTTGGTGTAAATGCTCCTATTGCATTGATGTCAGTGTAGAAATCCCTCTTTCCTGACAGACTCCATGGCAGACTACGTGTGGGTTAACCCCGCCTCCTCTCCACAGCTATAGGACCCCATACCCATAAATTTGAGCTCACCTCCACAGACAGGTGTTTCTTTTTTATCCTCCTCACATGGACCTTCATCATGCAATTCTGTGCGATGTCCAGGATGTGGATTGCTCGGATGGATCGGTACTGCTTGCGGTGCACCCAGGGCCCAGCTATGAGCGGGCGAGTGGTTTCAGGGCTGGAAAATACCCCTATGGTGGAAGGGATGTGGCCCCAGAGTACCGGATCGGATATCGCAGGATTCCTCGGCTGGCAAGGTCTGAAGATTTTGTTTTTCATATCTTCTTCATGGCAGACAAGTTTATGTTTGTTGTCCTGTTTTCCCTGTCTTTTCCTCCTGTGTTGCGGCATGTGGAACGCTTTTTGCGTCCCAGGACGCCATTACTTCCTGGTTCCCGGTCCGCCGCTCTTCTGCGCATGCGCGAACTGCGGTGAAACCGAGGCTTGGTTTCCGCGCATGCGCAATGCGGCGGAGGGGTCAGGGGCCGCGCAGGCGCAGTGGGTCTGGTTTCTTCGGCGCATGCGCGCAGCGGGACCGGCCGTGACGTCATTTCGGCGGTTTATTTAAACCGCTGAAGAGCCCTATACAGGTGGGATAACCTGTGGGCATAGAGCGACAGCCTCCCGGAGCCTCATTACTGCTAGGACGGGGTAAGCACTTCATTTTGCAATGTATGCTTGTTATGCTTAGTGTCTCTTAAAGGGACAGTTTTAAAAAAAAAAAAAAAAAAAAAAAAAAAAACTTTTTTCTTTTCTCATGCTTCTTTGCATTGATTTGCTTATCCTTAGTCTAGGCAGTGTAGTACGGATTCCTGTCTCCCTCGTCATGGACTCATCCTCACCGCCATGTGGCCAGCCCTCCCGCACAAGGTATGTGCGGAGTGGGTAGGGGGTTGGTGTCTTTTGTGCCTATCTGGTGGTTGCTAACGGTTACATCCTGCCCACCTCCCCTCCCCCTCCCTCTGTCTGTATTATCTCTTACAGCCCGGCAACTTCAGTTCATCGGTCACAAGAAAGGGACCTTGCCAGGCCGCATCATCACTCATCATCCAGGTCTAGACGCGACACTACGTCTAGGACCCATCGTCATAGGGGACGTTCACATACCCCCTCTAGACATAGGAGATGTTCCCATTCCTCCTCTAGTCACCGCCACCACCACCGCGATGATCGCTCTGACCACAGAGCCTGTTGGGGATGCAAGACCAGAATCCCGGAGGGCAAATCGCTATGCGACCCATGTTATGCCTGAGCGGTTGGTGAGAAAGAGACCGAAAATCAAAACCTTGAGTCTCTTGTAAAACGTGTGGTACAGCAATCTATGAAAGAAATAGTTCCCCCCCACACAAGGAGCCAGTCCAAGACCTTGTCTGGCTCCTTGGCTGACGAGGCCCAGGAGGATCCCGGCCAATTCCAGCCCCATGATTCCTCCCATTATTCCTCGCAAGACGAGATGGAGGGAGATGATTCTGTGATTCCTCCCATGATTCCTCGCAAGACGAGATGGAGGGAGATGATTCTACGGTGGGATTCGACTACGCTTTAGTCTCTCCGCTGATCAAGGCAGTGAAGGAAAGTTTGAAGTTGGAGGATACCACTGCCCCCCCAGAAAAACAAAGAAAACAGTTTAAACAACTGGGGAAAGAACGCTCCAATTTCCCACTTCCCTCTGAGCTGAAAGGAGTGTTTGAGGAAGAATGGAGCAAGGGAGATAAGAAGGTTTCCATGCTAAGCAAAACCTCTAGACTGTATCCCTTTAAATCGGAGGATGTCAAGCATCTGGAGAATGCTCCCCTCGTAGATGCAGCAGTAATGCGCCTAGCGAAGCATGTCACCCTCCCGCTAGATGACACCGTATCATTTAAAGATGGTCTGGATCGGAAGATCAACCAGGACCTCAAAAGAATATATAGCCTGGCCGGAACGGCATGCAAACCAGCTTTTGCCCTTGCAGTAACCTCCAAAGCAATGGAGGCCTGGGTGGAAAATGTTGACTCCGATCTGAAAGGTGTCTCGGAGGAATTGGCACAAAGTTCAGCAGTGCAAGAACTTAAACTGGCTCTTGCCTTTTTGGGAGAAGCTTCAATTGATCTCATCCGCTTGATGGCTAGATCCATGCTATCTTCGGTCACAGCCAAACGAGCACTATGGTTGCGCCCCTGGCTTGTTGATCCTGCCTCAAAGCAGGCATGGTGCAAAATTCCTTCTGAAGGAACTTCCTTGTTTGGAAACAAACTGTATAATGCCATTTCAAAGGCTACAGGCAGAAAGTCGGGATTCCTCCCTCAGGACAAACGTCTGTTTAACCAAAGAAAACCTCAGCAGAGACGCAGTACAGAGCATTCAAGAGAGGCATGCTCCTATAGGCCCGGACGGGATTTTAGGAGAAGCTGGAACTGGAATAGGCAGATATCTTTCCAAAAAATCTGGCAAGAAACAGACGCCCGGTGGGCGCGAGCCAACCAAGTCCTTTTGAGATTGGGCCTGCCCAAGCGGTCGGGTAGGGGCTCGCCTACGTTTCTGCGGGCACGTCTGGGTGACCTTGATCTCAGATTATTGGACCATCAAAACAGTCTCAACAGATCACGCATGGTCCTTCACCAAGGTCCTCCATGCAGACCAGTGTAATCTTCACTGCTTCAATCAGAAGAAAAACAACAAGTTCTTCTTTCATATGTGAATGCCCTGAAAGATCAAGGAGCAGTGGTGCCCGTCCCAAAGGACGAGGAATTCCAGGGGGTATACTTCCCCCTCTTCCTAGTACAAAAGAAGAACGGCTCTTGGCGTCCAGTTATAGATCTCACTTTCCTGAACAGGTACATAAAGCACGAGAAATTCAAGATGGAAGCACTCTCAACCATGTCAGAAGAATTCCACAAATGCCTTCGATTTCAGGTCGAACGAGAGCACTTACAATTTATTTGTCTTCCATTTGGACTAACGACCTCTCCAAGGGTCTTTTCCAAGGTACTGTTGGTAATTGTGTCTCTTATCAGAATACAGGGTGTGCGTCTGTATCATTACCTGGACGAGCTGCTACTACTGTCCCAAGACAAGCAGCAGCTGCTGATCCACAAAGATCAAGTGATCTCTACATTGATAGAGTTCAGATGGCTCCTAAACCGAGAGAAAAGTCAGCCAGACCCGACCCTACGCCTAACCTACCTAGGAGCTCAATTCGACACAGTAGAGAATACCATCTCTCTTCCGGAAGAAAAATCCCGGTCATTCGGGTAAGAATATCTTTAGCCCTAGACTACTCTCACCTAAGGGCGTCACAGGGCCTGAAGATAATCGGCACGATGGTGGCCACGTTCCCCATGGTCAAATGGGCAATGTGGAGGCTTCGGCCTTTTCAATCAGGATTCCTTCAGTAATGGAAGACAGACGATCGCAATCAGCTGATCAGGATTACTCAGTCAATGAGGAACAGTCTTCTCTGGTGGCTTCAACACAAAACTTGTTAACATGCCACTCCCTTGCTCCCATCCAATGGATGACTGTTTCATCCGATGCCAGCAATGCGGGCTGGGGAGCACATTGTGGGGCAGAACTGGCTCAGGACAAATGGGATGCCCATCTCCACATTCCAGGGTCAAACGTTCTGGAATTGCGTGCGGCATGGTGCGCCCTTCACGCCTTCTCCCACCTTCTGAAAGGGAAGTCGGTCCTACTCAAAATGGACAATACCACCACTGTGGCATATGTGAAGAGACAAGGGGGCACTCGGAGCTCTGCCCTTCTCCAAGAGGTCGAGCCCATTATGACCTGGGCTCAGAGGAATCTACTCAACTTAACAGCAGTCTTCATTCCAGGGAAGCAGAACATTCAAGCGGACTTTCTGTCACGCAGCAACCTAGACAACAACGAATGGTCACTGCATACACAGACATTCAAGTGGATCCTATCGTTGGGAATCGATCCAGAAGTGGATCTGTTTGCATCCCCCTGCAATCACAAAGTAGACAGAGACTACACTCGAGGTCTGTGCAGTCAAGCCTTCGGAGTAGATGCATTAACAAGCCAACGGAAATTCAACAAGGCATATGCCTTCCCTCCACCTCCGATCATGCAAAAATTTCCTGCAGCGGCTCCAAATGGAGAAAGGTGAAGTGATAACAATACCACCATACTGGCCGAACAGGCCATGGTTTCCTCTCCTGAATCTGATGAGCTTCAGGGACCCGCAAGAGTCTCTTGGGTGTGCTTTAGGGGTATTCTCTACCCTTATGAGCTCCAGAAAGCCTAACATGAACAAAACCTACAACAGAATCTGGACCAGGTTTGTCAGCTTCATGATTTCTGCTGGAAAATCTTTCAGAAATCCTGGAGTTCAAGACGTTTTGGGTTTTCTACAATCAGGTTTGGACCTTCATCATGCAATTCGGTGCGATGTCCAGGATGTGGATTGCTTGGATCGATCGGTACTGTTACTGCGGTGCACCCAGGGCCCAGCTATGAGCGGGCGAGTGGTTTCAGGGCTGGAAAATACCCCTATGGTGGAAGGGATGTGGCCCCAGAGTACCGGATCGGATGTCGCAGGAATCCTCGGCTGGCAAGGTCTGAAGATTTTGATTCATTTCTTCTCTCATGGTAGACAAGTTTATGTATGTTGTCTTTGTTTTCCCCTGTTTTTTCTATTCCTGTGTTGCGGCATGTGGAACGCTTCTGCGTTCCAGGACGCCATATCTCTTCCTGGTTCCCGGTCCGCCGCGCATCTGCGCATGCGCCAAGCCGCGGTGAAACCGAGGCTTGGTTTTCGCGCATGCGCATTGCGGCGGAGGGGTCAGGGGCCGCGCAGGCGCAGTGGGTCTGGTCTCATCGGTGCATGCGCGCAGCAGGACCGGCCGTGACGTCATTCCGGCGGTTTATTTAAACCGCTGAAGAGCCCTATACAGGTGGGATAACCTGTGGGCATAGAGCGGCAGCCTCCCGGAGCCTCAAGACTGCTAGGACGGGGTAAGCACTTCTATTGCAATGTAATGCCTGTTTTGTTTAAGTGTCTCTTAAAGGGACAGTTTAAAAAAAAATAAAAAATAAACTTTTTCTTTTTCTTATGCTTCCTTGCATTGATTTGCTTATCCTTAGTCTAGGTAGTGTAGTACTCCTGTGTCTCCCTCGTAATGGACTCATCTTCACCGCCGTGTGGCCAGCCCTCCCGCACAAGGTATGTGCGGAGTGGGTAGGGGGTTGGTGTCTTTTGTGCCTATCTGGTGGTTGCTAACGGTTACATCCTGCCCACCTTCCCCCCCTCCCTCTGTCTGTATTATCTCTTACAGCCCAGCAACTTCAGTTCATCGGTCACAAGAAAGGGACCTTGCCAGGCCGCATCATCACTCATCATCCAGGTCTAGACGCGACACTACGTCTAGGTCCCATCATCATAGGGGACGTTCACATACCCCCTCTAGACATAGGAGATGTTCCCATTCCTCCTCTAGTCACCGCCACCACCACCGCGATGATCGATCTGACCACAGAGCCTGTTGGGGATGCAAGACCAGAATCCCGGAGGGCAAATCGCTATGCGACCCATGTTATGCCCGAGCGGTTGGTGAGAAAGAGACGGAAAATCAAAACCTTGAGTCTCTTGTGAAACGTGTGGTACAGCAATCTATGAAATAAATAGTTGCCCCCCACACAAGGAGCCAGTCCACCACCTTGTCTGGCTCCTTGGCTGACGAGGCCCAGGAGGATCCCGGCCAATTCCAGCCCCATGATTCCTCCCATTATTCCTCGCAAGACGAGATGGAGGGAGATGATTCTACGGTGGGATTCGACTACGCCTTAGTCTCTCCACTGATCAAGGCAGTGAAGGAAACTTTGAAGTTGGAGGATACCACTGCCCCCCCAGAAAAACAAAGGAAATTGTTTAAACAACTGGGGAAAGAACGCTCCAATTTCCCACTTCCCTCTGAGCTGAAAGGAGTGTTTGAGGAAGAATGGAGCAAGGGAGATAAGAAGGTTTCTATGCTAAGCAAAACCTCTAGACTGTATCCCTTTAAATCGGAGGATGTCAAGCATCTGGAGAATGCTCCCCTCGTAGATGCAGCAGTAATGCGCCTAGCGAAGCATGTCACCCTCCCGCTAGATGACACTGTATCATTTAAAGATGGTCTGGATCGGAAGATCGACCAGGACCTCAAAAAAATATATAGCCTGGCCGGAACGGCATGCAAACCAGCTTTAGCTCTTGCAGTGACCTCCAAAGCAATGGAGGCATGGGTGGAAAATGTAGACTCCGTTCTGAAAGGTGTCTCGGAAGAACTGGCTCAAAGTTCAGCAGTGCAAGAACTTAAGACGGCAGTCGCCTTTTTGGGGGAAGCTTCAATTGACCTCATCTGTTTACTGGCCAGATCGATGTTGTCCTCGGTCACGGCCAAACGAGCACTGTGGTTACGCCCCTGGCTTGCTGATCCAGCCTCCAAGCAGGCGTGGTGCAAAATTCCCTTTGAAGGGACTTCATTGTTTGGGAACAAACTTGACAACGCCATTTCAAAAGCTACAGGCGGAAGGTCGGGTTTTCTTCCCCAGGACAGGCGCCAGTTTAATCAGAAAAAACCTCAACAGAGACGCAGTACAGAGCACTCGAGAGAGGCACGCTCCTATAAACCCGGACGGGATTTCAGGAGAAGCTGGAATTGGAACAGAGGCCAATCTTCTTTTCAAAAGTCCGGCAAGAAACAGACGCCCGGTGGGCGTGAACCAACCAAGTCTTTTTGAGATTGGGCCCGCCCAGGCGGGTCGAGTAGGGGCTCGCCTACGTCTCTTCCGGCATGTCTGGGTGGCCTCGATCTTGGACTATTGGACCATCAAGACGGTCTCAACAGGTCACACATGGTCATTCACCAAGATCCCTCCATGCAGACCAATGCAAACCTCACTTCCTCGGTCAGAGGAGAAACAACAAGTTCTTCTCTCATATGTAAATGTCCTGAAAGATCAAGGAGCAGTGGTGCCCGTCCCAAAGGACGAGGAATTCCAGGGGGTATACTCCCCCCTCTTCCTAGTACAAAAGAAGAACGGCTCTTGCCGTCCAGTCGTAGATCTCACTTTCCTGAACAAGTACATAAAGCACGAGAAGTTCAAAATGGAGTCACTCTCAACCATCCAAAAAATAGTTCAACCAGGCGACTGGTTGATCTCAATAGATCTAAAAGACGCGTACTTTCATGTTCCGGTGGCAGAAAACTTTCACAAATATCTGCGGTTCCAGGTCGAACAAGAGCAATTACAATTTATTTGTCTTCCATTCGGGCTAACGACTTCTCCAAGAGTCTTTTCCAAGGTGCTGTTAGCAGTTGTGTCCCTTCTCAGAGTACAGGGTGTGCGCCTGTATCATTATCTGGACGATCTACTAGTACTGTCCCAAGACAAGCAGCAGCTACTAGTCCACAAAGATCAGGTGATCTCTACACTGTTGGAGTTCGGATGGCTCCTAAACCTGGAAAAAAGTCAGCTGGATCCGACCCAGCGCTTGGTCTATCTAGGAGCCCAGTTCGACACCATAGAGAACACCATCTCTCTTCCAGAGGAAAAAATACCGATCATTCGGGAAAGAATCTCCTTAGCTCTAGACTTCTCTCACCTAAGGGCATCACAGTGCCTGAAGATAATCGGCACGATGGTGGCCACATCCTCCATGGTCAAGTGGGCGATGTGGAGGCTTCGTCCTTTTCAATCCGGATTCCTCCAGCAATGGAAGACAGACGATCTCAATCAGCGGATCCGGATAACACAGTCAATGAGCAACAGTCTCCTCTGGTGGCTTCAAACCAAGAACTTGTCAACTTGCCACTTCCTTGCCCCCATCCATTGGGTGACTGTTACATCCGATGCCAGCAATGCGGGCTGGGGGGCACATTGTGGGGCAGAACTGGCTCAGGGCAAATGGGATGCCCGTCTCCACTCTCCAGGCTCGAACATTCTGGAACTGCCCGCGGCATGGTGCGCCCTTCAAGCCTTCTCCCACCTTCTGAAAGGGAAGTCGGTCCTACTCAAAATGGACAATACCACCGCTGTGGCATATGTGAAGAGACAAGGGGGCACTCGGAGCTCTGCCCTTCTCCAAGAGGTCGAGCCTATTATGACCTGGGCTCAGAGGAATCTGCTCAACTTAACAGCAGTCTTCATTCCAGGGGAGCAGAACATTCAAGCGGACTTCCTGTCACGCAGCATGCTAGACAACAACGAATGGTCTCTGCATCCACAAACCTTCAAGTGGATCCTATCGTTGGATTTCGATCCAGAAGTGGATCTGTTTGCATCCCCCTGCAATTACAAGATCGACAGATACTACACCCGAGCTCGGTACAATCAAGCCTTCGGAATAGATGCATTAACGAGTCAATGGGACTTCAACAGGGCATATGCCTTCCCTCCTCTTCCGATCATGCTAAAATTCCTACAGCGGCTTCAGTTGGAGAAAGTCGAGGTGGTAACAATAGCACCATACTGGCCGAGCAGACCTTGGTTTCCTCTCCTGAATCTAATGAGCTTCAGGGACCCGCTGCCTCTTCCTCTCAGGCCGGACCTTCTTTCTCAGGGGACGACCCTGCACCCCTGTCCAGCAATGCTGAGACTGATGGTCTGGTTTTTGAGAGGGAGAGGCTAGAGTCTCTTGGGTGTGCTTCAGGGGTAATCTCTACCCTTATGAGCTCCAGAAAGTCCAACACAAATAAAACTTACAATAGAATCTGGGCCAGATTTGTCAGCTTCACGACTACTGCAGGAAAGTCATCTAGAAACCCTAGTGTTCAAGACATCTTGAGTTTTCTCCAATCAGGCTTAGACCTGCCTTTATCGATTAGTTCCCTCAGGGTACAAGTATCAGCCTTATCAGCTTTTTCGGGAACGTCATGGGCAACTCATCCCCTGGTTCAACAGTTCTTTCGGGGGGCATCAAGAATCAGGCCTCAGAGGAAACCTAGATTCCCCAAATGGGATCTTCCACTCGTCCTTGATGCTCTTTCAGCACTCAACAACAAGGATCTTTCTGTTAAGGACTTATCAATCAAACTGGCCTTTCTAGTGGCCATTACTTCAGCCAAAAGGGTTTCAGAAATAAGCTTCCTGGGTTGTCAAGAACCCTTTTTGACTTTCTTCCCGGACCGAGTGGTCCTTATTCCCATGCTTGGGTCGAAACCAAAGGTCACATCAGTTTTTCACGAAAACCAAGAAATAGTCCTTCCTACTTTCGATTCTCCAGATTCAGCAGATGCTCATCCCTTGGATGTAGGTGAGACTCTGAAAGAATACTTGCGAGTTACTTCATCTTTTAGAAGCTCAAACTACCTGTTCTTGTTACACACCGGTAGCAACAAAGGGAAGAGGGCTTCTTCCAGAACAATAGCAGCCTGGATTGTCCAATCTATTCAACAGGCTTACAGGGCAAAGGGCTTAGCTCCTCGAGAGGCGGTGACGGCTCATTCCACCAGAGGCATGGCAGCCTCATGGGCAGCAGCTCGACACGTGGCTCCTGAAGTGATATGCAAGGCAGCTTCGTGGTCTTCTATTCATACATTTATGTCTCATTATTGTATTGAGCCTGCTTCCCTTTCCTCTGTTAATTTTGGTTGAAAAATCCTGTCAGTTGACGGGAAAGATTAAAATATTTTTTGTTCAGCATACCCTCCCGTGTGGATTGGCTAGTTATTTCCCACACGTAGTCTGCCATGGAGTCTGTCAGGAAAACGGAAAATGTATTACCAAATACTTACCGTAATTTTCCTTTCCTGATAGACTCCATGGCAGACGGAGTTCCCACCCATGAATTAAAAATATGAAAGTTGAAATTTGAGTCGGCTAGTTACGGAACACCTGTCTGTGGAGGTGAGCTCAAATTTATGGGTATGGGGTCCTATAGCTGTGGAGAGGAGGCGGGGTTAACCCACACGTAGTCTGCCATGGAGTCTATCAGGAAAGGAAAATTACGGTAAGTATTTCGTAATAAATTTTCCGTTTTATATTGGTGGGTGGAGTAAAGTCCCCCGCGTTACATGGTGATCAGTGCAAATTCCCCCTCACATTGGGGGTCATTGTTAATTCCCCATTACATTGGTGGTCAGTGTAGAATCCCAAACTACAGTATATACTGTACTTGCCAAAGCTTTCCAGCTTTGCTCTACATGATTCAGAATTTTTCACAGTGTACTGCCTACTAACTAAACTCGCCCCCCACCACTGCCACTGATCCCATCAACCCCCCGCCCCCCCCCAGCATTGCGGCTGATCACACCCCCCTTGTCCAGCATTGCCACTGATCCTAGGATACCTAGGAGTTTTCTGTCTATTGATGGGTCCCCTCACCTCCCCAGTCCATGGTGTGCAGGCATTGAGGAGATGATGTGCTATTAGTTTAGCAACCAATCAGTGAGCAGTAATGATGTGCACTAACATCTTGCAACCAATCATTGAGCATTAATAATGTGCAGTAACCTCTATCAACCAATTAGTGAGTGGTGAGGATGTCCAGCAACCAATCAGTGAGCAGTATTGATGTACGGTAATCTCTAGCAACCAAACAAGCAGAAGTCATGAGCTGTAACCTCTAACATATAATCAGTGAGCCATAATGTGTCCTGTAACCTCTAGCAGCCAGTCAGTGAGCGGTAATTATACACTGCAACCTCTGGCAACCAATCGCAATCTCTGCCTGATCTGATTCAGTAAACTGATTTTGGGTCTAGCTGCTACTGATTGTATGTTTTAGAGCAGGTGGAAAGCAAAATTGCATGGAGAGGGGCCCAAGAAAATGTTTGCCCAGGGTCCAGTCAATATAAAAGATGGCCCTGCCGCTCCCGCTTGGACACAGCGGGAGCCAATCAGCGAGTTTGGTGTCCTGGGGACCTGACGATCGTTCGGGAGAAAGGCATACCCCCATTCAGCCTATGTAAACAAGGCCGACCGCCGTTCTGTGAGAGAGGAATTTGCTGATCCTGTGTTCCTGCTAAGCAGGAACACGGATCTTTACATTCCCCAAGTCAAAGCACCTCCCCCACAGTAAGACCCCTTTCACACTGATGCCTTGTACACACGATCGGAAACTGCAATCAGAGTTTAGGTCGGGAATCCCGGCCGTGTGTATGCTCCATCGCAGTGTTTCCCATAGGAAAACTGCCGGGTTAAAGACCGCTGGGAATCCCAGCGGGAAAAAAAGGAAACATGTTCTAATTTTTTCCCGCCGGGTCTCCTGGCGGTTTTTCTGTTGGGAAAACTGCGATGGAGCATACACACAGCCGGAATTCCCGGCCAAAAGCTCTCATGGCAATTTTCAGGCGTTTTAGCGATAGAAATAGCGCCTGTAGTGTCTGAAAACTTCCCCCTAGTGCTTCCACACTGGGACGGTGCGCTTGCAGGACATTAGAAAAAGTCCTGCAAGCAGTTTCTTTGGAGTGGTGAATACAGCACTCCTAAACTGCCCCTGTCCATTGAAATGAATGGGCAGTGCTGCCAAAGTGCCTGAAAAGTTCTTTCCAACCGCCGCAACACGGGCGTTTTTTAACCCCTTCATTGGCCGCTAGTGGGGGTTAAAAGCACCTCGCTAGAGGCCGAAAAGTGCCGCTTAAACAGCAGTAAAGCACCGCTAAAACGAGCCGCGCTTTACCGCTAATGCACGGGCGCCCACAGTTTGAAAGGGGTCTTAGTAATCACTCCCAAGGAACACATTTAATCCTTTGATCACCCCTGATGTTAACCCCTTCCCAGCCAGTGTCATTAGTACAGTGACAGTGCATGTTTTTTAGCACTGATCACTGTAATACTGTCATAGGTCCCCAAAAAAGTGTCAGTTAGTGTCCGATTTGTCTGCAGCAATATCTCAGTTCCACTGATCGCCACCATTACTAGTAAAAAAAAAAAATAACCAATAGTTTGTAGACGCTATAACTTTTGCGCAGACCAATCAATATACACTTATTGTTTTTTTTTTTATTTACCAAGAATATGTATCAGAAAACATATTGACCTAAATTGATGAAGATTTTTTTTTTTTATTGGGAATGTTTTATAACAGAAAGTATCAAATAGTGTTTTTTGTTTTTTTAATTTTTTTTTGTTTTTTTTGTATATAGCACAAAAAATAAAAATCGCAGAGGTGATCAAATACTACCAAAAGAAAGCTCTATTTGTGGGGGGGAAAAAAGGACATCAATTTTATTTTGGTACAGCTTCACACAACAGCGCAATTGCCAGTTAAAGTAACACAGTGCTGTATCACAAAAAATGGCCTGGTCATGAAGGGGGGGTAAACCTCCCGGAGCTGAAGTGGTAAAGAAATCACAGCAGCTGTAATTTGCTCTTGTAAAAATACGTCAGGCTTTAAAATCTGGATAATTTTTTTTTTGTGTTCAGACTTGTTTTATAAATACCACGATGACAGTAAACACATGCCGCATGTCACGCGGTGCATTTGGCAAGGCAAAAAGCGGTCAGCTGCAACCAGCAAGAGCGGCACGGAAGTCTTCTCACTGACAGGCCGTCATAAGCATTGCCTTACTGAAAGCTGGGCCCATCGACACCTGTGTGCCAAGGTGAGGGTGACTACCACCAATGAGCACACCCAGCGGGACACCCATGGAGCCGGTCCCACACACTAACGCAAACCCCACCAACTGCCCCCCCAAAAGACCCGCACCTCAACTACTGCCCCCTTCACCAACCACACCCTGCTCACAGATCATCACTACCCAGCTACAGACCCCAAACCCCGCCCCCCCCTTCTCACCTGATCTTCATGCTACAGCTGCTGTGAAATCCTGTATTCCCCGCTTGGGCTGTCAAGGTGCCCGAGCTTGTGTTGTGCCTGTGTCCCCGCCAACCATTCGGCATGTAAGGTAAGGAGTTAAAGTGGTTGTAAAGTCAGAAGTTTTTTTATCTTAATGCATTAGGATAAAAAGCCTTCTGTGTGCAGCAGTCCCTCTATTACTTACCTGAGCCCCATCTCGATCCAGAGATTTTGCACGAGAGTCTTGGCTGTCCAGGACTCCCCCCTCATTGACTGAGACAGCAGCGGAGCACCATTGGCTCACCGACTTTGACACCAGCGAGAGCCAATGAGGAGAGAGAGGGGGTGGAGCCAAACCACGGCTCAGTGTCTAAATGGACACAGAGCAGCGGCTCGGTTCAGGTGCCCCCATAGCAAGCTGCTTGTGGAGGGGGCACTCAGCAGGAGGGAGGGACCAGGAGCACCGAAGAGGGACCTGAGAAGAGGAGGATCTGGGCTTCTCTGTGCAAAACCATTACACAGAGCAGGTAAGTATAACATGTTTGTTGTTATTTTTAGATGAAAAACAAAGAGAGAGACTTTAGTATCACTTTAACTGAGTTTAGATACCTCTTTGGTTGCAGCTCAGCTTGTTTTGCCTGAATCCAGAGCCCGTGCGGTTGCTGCAGAGAATACAGATCTTCATGTTACACCAGGAGAGGCGATACAGGCATGGCCTCACAGCAGGTGGCGAGCGGAGACAGCAGCCCCATCCAGACCATGGTCATTGCCCACCTCCCGGTCACCAGCAGGCCAGGTCATTGCCCACCTCCCAGCTCACCAGGCAAATGCCACATGTGCCCTATGGCCAGTCCAGGCCGGCACCCGACTGCCATCCTATCCACCAGATCGATGGGGAACAGATCCCCATCTATCTGTTTAGTGGACAGTAATGGACCAAATGTCAGAAGGTGTCAGCCGGTACATATCGGTTGACACCTACGGCTCCATAGAGGAGACTGGATGGTCCGATTGGGTACACCTGAAAAACTGACAGGCGGACTCAATCCACCCATGTGAAAGGGCCCTAAAGGAGGAAGTTCTGCTTTATGTCGCGCCCCCCCCCACACAAATCCTCTACCACATTTGGCAGAACATATTTTTTCGGGGCAGGGGAGAACCTCATCATCATCGGTCCGCTCCTGGTTCTGGTTGGACACCCAGACGGTCCAAGCAGAAGTTCGTCTCCCCTGACTTTTGTCCACAGACTTGTGGGACACATCACAGCTCCCAGGAGGCTGCGGGACAATTCACAATGCACAGCACGGTTTGCGGATGCACAGTGGGAAGGCGGCTGTGAAGGCGCAAGGGGTCACAGGCACCTTTAAAAAAATAAAAAAAATAAATGCACATTTTTTCAAAAGAAGGTATACGTGTTACTTCGCCGTTTAATTTTTTCTGAAAAGTTGAACTTATCCTTTAAAGTAAGTCATACCAATACAAGATGAATTCTGACTGGTTTGCTTTGAATATCGCACTTCCTTGTACAGTTTTATTGAATAAGCCCCACACAGAGTGTTTCTCATGTAAATCAGTGTCGACCAAAAGCACGGCTCACCTCTCTTCCCTGTAAGCTGAAGCTCACACAGACGCTATTCCAAAGGTTCTGAAGAGCAAAGCATCAGAAGGCATCTAAAACACATCCAAGCAGAACTAATCCCATCAATTTAATGGTTAACCGCTTAAGGACCGCCGCACACAGATTTACATCGACAGAATGGCACGAACAGGCAAATGGGTGTACAGGTACGTCCCCTTTAATTTGCCGCTGTGTGGTCACGTGTTCCGTGACCGTGCCCGCGGACTCGATGTCCGCCGGTGTTCCGGGGTTGTGTCACGGAGCTGAAGAACGGGGAGATGTCAGTGTAAACACATCTCCCCGTTCTTCCTAGTGACATGTCACTGATCGAATGCTCCCTCTCATCCGGAGCAGCGATCAGTGTTGTGTCACTCGTAGCCACGCCCCCTAACAGTTAGAATCACTCCCTAGGACACACTTAACCCCTTCAGCGCCCCCTACAGGTTAACCCCTTCACTGCCAGTGTCATTTTTACAGTAATCAGTGCATTTTTATAGCATTGATCGCCAAAATGGTGTCAAAAGTGTCCGATGTGTCCGTCGTAATGTCGCAGTCGCGATAAAAATAGCTGATCGCCGCCATTACTAGTAAAAATAAATTATTATTAAAAATGCCATAAAACTATCCCCTATTTTGTAGACGCTATAACTTTTGCGCAAACCAATCAAACGCTTATCGGGATTTTTTTTACCAAAAATATGTAGAAGAATACGTATCGGCCTAAACTGTGGAAAAAAAAATGTGTTTATATATTTTTTGGGGATATTTATTATAGCAAAAAGTGAAAAATATTGCATTTTTTTCAAAATTGTCCCTCCATTTTTGTTTATAGCGCAAAAAATAAAAACCGCAAACCACCAAAAGGAAGCTATATTTGTGGGGAAAAAAGGACGTCAATTTTGTTTGGGAGCCACGTCGCATGACCGCGCAATTGTCAGTTAAAGCGACGCAGTGCCAAATCGCAAAATGTGGCCTGGTCTTTGGCCAGCCAAATGGTCTGGGGCTTAAGGCTCCTTTCACACTGAGGCGTTGCGATTTTACCGCGGTTCTCATTCATTTTAATGGGGATAGGCGTTTTTATAGCACAGTTTTATGCGCCCCAAAGATGCTCCAAAAAAGCTCCAAAAAAGCTGTTTGCAGGATTTTTTTCCAACGCACAGCCAGCACAACGCCTCAATGTGAAAGCCCTCAGGGCTTTCACATTGAGAATGCTGGGGCAGGATTATTTCAGGCATTTTTACAGCGATATTTTTACCGCAAAAACGCTTTCACACTGGGGCGGTTTGCAGGCGCTATTGTGCTAAAAATAGCGCCTGCAAACCGAGCCTAAACAGCGGCTCCTGTCTCTCCAATGTGAAAGCCCGAGGGCTTTCACACTGGAGCGGTGTGCTAACAGGACGTGAAAAAAAGTCCTGCTAGCCGCATCTTTGGAGTGGTGAGAGGAGCGGTGTGTTTACCGCTCCTTCCCATCGAAAACAATGGGAAAACGCGGTAATACCACCGGCAATAACCCTTTTTCGGCCGCTAGCGGGGGTTAAAACCGCACCGCTAGCGGCCGAATACCTCAGCAATCCCGACGGTATAGCGCCGCTAAAAATAGCGGCGCTATACCGCCACCGCGCACACCACCCCAGTGTGAAAAGGGCCTTAGTAGTTAAAATAAACGTACATTCCCGATGTTGCCAACTGTCACATTTGCTTGTGCTCTCAAGCAAACTGTCAAACCATCAAATGACTGGTGTCATAACTGATCACATGCAGCACCATGGCAGTTGCAGATCAAACAGAATCTAAGATTGCAGCTTCCTTGGCTAAAAGAATAGGAGGGTTTAGTTCCACTTTTAATATGCTTGTATTCTTTAAGAAAACAAAGGGAAAATGGGTAGTTTGATGGAAACATTTCATAATATAGAAACATAACGAAAATATTACATGTCAGAATAACAGAAACAGATCCAGATTTGGTAAATCATTTTTATGGGTTCTTATTTGGCCACAATGGCATTTAAGGATGAAGTATTACAGAAAATATTAACATATAATTACAGCAGCAAGAAAAAGATTAGCCATCTCTCCTCAATCACCAAGACTCGTACCCAACGTATACACGATAAAGCCTCTTTGTACAATGGATAATTTAAGGGTGAATCCACTTCAAAATGATATTTCCGTTTCGGTAGATTGTGGCAGCTTGACTCTCATTCTTCTATCTTCCTGTGCCTCTAGTGGGGAAAACCCTGTGCTTTAGCTTCACCCATTGGCCGTAGGTATTAGGAAACCCCATGATCTGTTTGAACTTTGTTTTTATTATAGAGAATGCAGGAGGAGAAGGGAGACTTTTCATGCCACAGTATGAGAAGTGAGGGGATATTGTAAGACAAAGCAAAGTACATTGGTAGTACAATCTCTGGACTTAAACTTTGGGTAATACCTGTAGCCAGTGGGCGATTCAAAGTAATACCATCAAAATCAGGGGTCTCCAAAACTTTCTAAACTAAGGACCAGATTATTGTCCTTTAAACTTTAGGGGGGCTAGACTGTGGTCATTAAACAATGCCTCAGCCTTGGCAGTCAGTGGAAGAAAAAAAAAAAGAAAAAAAAAATTACATAGTGCCTGCCATCAGTAGAAGGAGGAATATTGCCCCATAAATGTTGTTATCAGGGGGAGAAATGGTTCCCCATCATTGGTGTCAATGGGAAGAATGGGGCCCCATCGTTGCTGCCAGCGGAAGAAATAGCACTCCATTATTGGTGTCAGAGGGACAAATAGTGCCTCGTATCCCTATGACCCAAGGGCCAGATACGAGCAAGCAAAGGGCTGCATTCGGCCCACAGACCACAGTTTGGAGACCACCAATCGAAATGATCAGCTTTAGGTGGTTTTTGATGCCGTCTCTGCACACATCAGATACCCAATTGCTTCCTATTCTGTTGACACCCTGGAAAGGAAAAAAATAAAAACCAGACAAGTTCTATACCTTCCATATTCTATACAGTAAAGAATTTGGGCTGGAGCGTGGCATTAACGTAGGTGTTATCCCATGTGCTGATACACCATCTCACCAGACACTTGTAGGTATCTTTCCATAAGTGTGACAGGCCCTCTTCATCAAGTACAAGTAGAAAGGAGGCACTGGATTGGCATTATCAAAAGATCGGTCAGATCATGATAAGGCACAATGTGTCGTGAGGCTGTTATTGACAAAAAATGGGGTGTCTATCAAACAGAAAGCCAGGCCTTAATCTGAAGATTTACAAGTAAAAATTTTAATGGGAGCACCAAACAGCCTAATGCCACGTACACACGGACATTCCGACAACAAAACCGTGGATTTTTTTCCGACGGATGTTCGCTCAAACTTGTCTTGCATACACACGGTCACACAAATGTTGTCGGAAATTCCGATCGCCGAGAACGAGGAGACGTACAACACTACAACAAGCAGAGAAAAATGAAGTTCAATGATTCCGAGCATGCGTCAAATTGATTCTGAGCATGCGTAGGATTTTTGTGCGTCGGAATTGGATACACACGATTGGAATTTCCAACAAGAACTTTTGTTGTCGGAAAAATCGAGAACCAGCTTTCAAATATTTGTTGTCGGAAATTCCGACAGCAAATGTCCGATGGAGCCTACACACGGTCGGAATATCCGACCAAAAGCTCACAGCGCACAATTTGTTGTCGGAAATTCCGATCGTGTGTACGTGGCCCAAGAGTTCAAAAACATTTAAAGTTATTATAGGTTCACAAATGACGAGCCAGCCAATGCATTTCTTGGACTTAAAGACCGCCTTCATTCTTCAGGGCTTACATGTAAGGAACCCCGAGCAACCTCTGGAGCAAAATTAGGTTTCTAAGGAACCCTGGTTGAAAATTGCGGATTTACACAGTTAAAATATTATATATGAACTGGTAACCTGACAAAATATTTATGTTCGGTTCATACAGTCTTGCAATTTGCAGTTATTATGTTCACAAATGGCAACCTGAGGCAGCCAATGCGTTTCATGGGCTCAAAGACTTCCTTCCTTCTTCAGGGCCTAAACATAATGGGAAGTCACAAGGACTCAAACATGGCACAAATCAGAGAGTTATTTGATGGATATGACGGTTAATTGACTCTGGCTTTACTGTATAGAGCAAAGAATTAGATCTTGACGATTTGTGCCACTTTTGACCCCTTATGACTACTCCCTACATTTAGGCCCTGAAGAAGGAGGAGGTCTTTGAGTTCCTGAAAGGTGTTGGATGTCCTAAGTTGTTGTTTGCAAACCAATATGAATTAGAAACTTTTTTAGACTCTTAAACTGGTTGTTTGGTGCTTTCATTAGACTCTTCACACAGTGTCCACAGCATCATGAACCATCTGTCAATAAAAAGGCAGTAGAATGTATCCTAGAGTACACTGCCACCCGTACAGGTAAGTTCACAACCGGGAATCATGATACAGTCACACATGCAATATTGAGAGTATTTGTACCTCGTGACCAAATGCATACGCAAGACTGTATCATCTAACAGGACAAGCCCTGACTCCCCCACGACCTAACCACCTACTGCTGCCACCGAAACTTATAAACAGTACAGGGTTTAGTAAAGAAAGAACCGGTGTCAAACGTGATATTGCCGAAATGTATTAACCATGCATAACTGGAGGACCCAAGTACGCTCCTTTGCAGCATTATATTCAATACTAAATTACATTTGTTCTGTAAGCACTACAATGGGGGGGGGGTAAAGAATTCAATAGCCAGCATACAAAATACAAAGACCAGCTTGTACAAGGAGATAATCAGGATCACCACTAGTTTGGTAGAGCCTTTGATCCTTACTAGAAATCAGAATGGAATCTGGCTTAAATGGGTGTCCTGCTCTCAGGGCTTTGCTAATGGTAGATTTAACAGTCCTAGTGTTATGAAATGTTCTCCCTGATTTACCTATTGGCATTTTAGCAGCCATATTGGAACGGTAGAGTACCAAAAGTTGACATCTTCAAGTAAAGAGCCATTTATACAAGTCTTCTCAACCTTTTTTCCCCAGGAGGAACCCCCAAGATAATTTTCAGGTCTTGGGGAGCCCTTACTAGAGGGTCAATAAGACTTTGGTGGCTAGTAGGAAGAATGCAACCCTCATTGTGGTGATTAGAATGCCATCCTTAGAGACAGCTAAAAAGTTAACTGCTACATGGTTTGCCAAGTAGCGTTGGTCCTAGAACCATGCGGGCACCATCAGATGGGAGATCAAATAACATCTCAAGATACCCCATCAATCTCTGGAGGAACATTAGAGTTCTACAGAACGCTGGTTGAAAATGGCTTATTTACACAGTTGAAATATTATATATTACCTGGTAACCTGACAAAATATTTATGGTTCTGTTCATCCAGTTTTGCGGAGCCAGGCAGGAGGCCTACCTTTTCAGGCTTAAAGCTTCCTTTGTCACTCGCTTTATGGTGGTGCCAATTTATTGAGCAGGAAGCAGAGGAGTGTGAATCACAAGACGCTGTGACACATACTCTCTCATAGGACTTTATTTTTTACCACGGCTGAACAGAACAATTATTTTTGCACCACCTTACATTTATGCAATTTAAAGCTGAATCCCAGGAGTTCAACTTTTTGGTAAAAAGTGAAGGAACACTGAGTTAAGTCCAAGGAGGTGCATGACATCTCCTGGGCTTAGCTCTATTATTTACATCTGACAGTTTTATTGCACTCCCAGAAGATGGCTAGCGCTGTATTTCCAAGAACTCAATCGTGATGCTTCAGGTCTAAGCATCTTTAGCATTAGAGTCAGTGCAGCTGCTATGCCTGCCCCCCCCTTCCTCCTTCCCAATCACAGAAGCCTTTGTATTATGTGAATTCACTGACAAAATACAAAGGCTTCCTTGAATGGGCAGCAGAGGGAAAGGGCAGGCATAACTTCTCTGTGTGCCTCTCTCTGAGCTTCAAGTGTCAGTGAATGCTCTGCTCCAACAGAGCAATAAATCTGTCAGATTTAAATAGAAAAGTTCAGAAGAGGTCATGAATCTCCTTGGACTTAACTCAGTTTGCCTGTGCTTTTTAGAAAGTGTCTGAATTCGTGCAATTCAGCTTTAACATTCTGCCAGTGGTGTGGAATACCAAGAAGGTAAGGTACATATCCCCCGAATTACTTTCAATGGACCCTGTATGCATTGAATGTTGCACATTTTGAAACCTGATTTTATATAAAATTGCTGCACAACTGGACATTGTCAGTTAGAAAGGGACAAAGTGTTCCTGTCACCTTGGGAACAGAAAAGAGACCATGGGCAGGCTGTAAAAGAAGATGTATACATGGCCAGGTTTGCAATACACACCTGTCCGGTGGATGGCATGTTAAATTCTGCATTTTTTCAAAGGCTTGGAGGATGTTGTATACTGTGGTTCCTCCCGTTATGTCAGCAGAAAAAAACACAGCACATGGGGAGGGACACGCACTCTAACACTAAGAGGTTCATTTATAAAAAAAAATAAAAATAAATATGAATTGAACAAAAAGCCATGTTAGGGGGGGTTGCAGCATGTCACCTCGGGAGGTGGGGTTGCAGCCTGGGTCTCATCAGTACCATTAGATCAGATTAGACAGAGAGGGAGTAGTGGTGCTAGAAAGGGAGCAGGCGCCCTCTGGTGGTCAGAGGGTGGCAGTGCATGTTGTGCTGGCTTGCTCTGCCCTCCCCCAACCTCTGCTGCGTGGCCCTGCTCCCAGGGGATTGGGGACCCCTGTATTAGAGGCACTATGTGGAGAAAAAATTGCCTAGCATGCATGAATGTGGGAAAGTTTTAAAAATAGACTCCATAGTGCCAAATAGTTTTTTTTTTTAGGAGATACCAGTGTATCATAACACAATGTACCAATGACACATTTATGAGATAGAAGCTGGCACGACTATAGTATGTGTTGGACATGCTCTCTGGCACAGTCAAAGTGTTGGATAGCAGAGGTACCTGTACTTCTTGAAGAAAAGGAAGACTTGAGTCGCCACCTACCACACAGGTAAGTACTGATCTCATTTTACAGCCTGCCTGTGTCAATTTTACAGAATAAAGCAATCAAACAATGATGTTCAATTAAACCAACAATCACCAATAATTTTTCACCTGTCCGCTCAGAGCAGCCACAATGGGGTCATTGCTCTTATTACATTGCTCCATCATAATTGGAATCTCATCTTAAAGACTATGCCATTGACTGTTGCTTATGTTGATATCCCGCATTGAGAATTATCCACTGAAAATAAAGATCATCAAATAAGAATTTTGGTATTGCATTTCCTGCAATGTCCATATAGGTGAAGATTAACAAATGATTTTTGCAGAGATCATACAATTCCTATAATTAAAACAATTAACTGATCTTCCAAACTGGGAAAAAGTCCTACAAAACGTTGCAGGGATGCAAGTTAAAATAAGCTGCAAGTTGTCCCTTGATGGGAGTTTTCATGAGACCACTTTCACCAAGTCCCTCTCTTTTGCTTAAAGTGTTGTGAGTGGCCGTCTCAATGACTCTTCAGTACTGTTATCCACAAAACCAAGGAGTTCTGAAAACTGAACCACGGGTTTGTCAAGGAAGGACTTCCACCAGGTTTCCGATATTTTCTAGCTGGAAAGGAATTAATCAGAACAACTTGAACAGAGGTTCTTCTGGAAAGAGTCACACCCATGCCACCTATACACAGGTAGCCCTATTTAAGGATTTACAGCTCTCAGCTCCTTAATATGCCATCGGAAGCTGTGTGAGGTCTGAACCCTGACCATCCTAATTCAGCCCCATTCAACCTTTTTAACACAGAGGAACCATTGAAATACTGTTCAGGCTAGGGAACCCCTGGTAAAAATTACTATATCTACGCCTCATGGTACATTAGTGTGATGGTCAGTGGGAAGAATTCTCCTTATACTTGTGGTGATTGAGTTATCTAAAAAGATCAATGGTGTCAGTGGGAACCTATCTATCTGAGGCGCAGAAACTGCTTATTGCCCAAGGAAACCGTAACAACCTCTGGAGGAACCCGGCTTGAGAAACCCTGCCTTAATTTACCAGAGCTAGAATAGGGGCTGCCATAGATCCCGATTTAGCTCTGTAAGCACCCATGGCATCACCTTCAACAACCAGTCTTAGCACAATGGATTTCAGATAATGTTTTAGGCTTCCAACAGCCCTTGTTCTGCATTGTGGGCTAATGAGCTGAGGTCTTTAAAGCCTTCTACAGTGCATCACTGTCAATGGTTTTAAAAAGAACAAACTTATGGAATGAGAAGAAAATACATCAACTGGAATCCAAAAAGTAACTGCAAAGAGATCAATAATCTACAAAACTTTAAAGTATACCTGAGGTGACACTAAGGTGAAAAGGAGTAACTAACTGAACAAACAGCGTTGTAAAAGATATCCAAGAACTGTTCCAACAATTCTGGAAACCCCTTCTAACCACTGTTCCGGTTCTACCAAATATCCTATGAAAACACAGATTTACCATAAGTTGGCATTGATCAGGTAGAAGTCTACCAGAAACAGATGTAAACAGAAGCAATAGGACCTCTTTCAGGAATATTTTCCATTGAGGAGATTTAACATCAGGTTTTACATGGAAATGGTAATTAAGACACAAAGTCAACCCACACGTTCTAACCCTTTCATCACATTCTACTAAATCAGTGGTCTCCAAATTGCACCCAAGGGGCCAGATGTGGCCCTTTGCTAGCCCTCCATCAACTGACACCAATAATGGCGCACCATTTCCTCTATGGGCATCATCAACGGGGCACCATTCTTCTCACCGAGATAATCAATGGAGCACTATTCCTACCATTAAAACCAGTGATCGGGCACTGAAGCCGAGGCATTTTCAACTTCCACTGGCCCCCTTTAGCCTAAAGGACAGTAAATTGTCCCTTTGCCTAGAAAGTCTAAAGACCCCTGTACTAAATGGTAGCTACAGTGCCGTCTGTTACTGGTGGGGTGGAACCATTAAGCAAAACACTTAGGGGTCTATCTGTAAAATATTCATTGGACAAATGTCACAAGCATTCACCCAGTCCTCACACATTTTGGCCATATCTTGCTTAATACATTCATTTCCTATTGTCAGCTCCATCTAGTGGCCATAACGTGGTATTTCAGGAAAATATGTACATTATGGCCACTGGATGAAGCGAACGATTATAGGAAATCAACGTATTAAGCAAAATTTGTCCAGAATTCCTGAGGGCTAGGCGAATGCTTTTGACTTGAACTCAATCCATGCTTTATACTTAGAAACCTAGGTGAGGGCAAGTCTACCCAAAAGAGGACAGAGACAAAAATATAAGTCTTGCAGGGGGTCAAAAAAAAAATATATGTTGTGGTTAGACTTCAACTTTATGCAAGGCTTGCCTCCTGCCCCATATGTGCCAACACCTGGTCTTGTCTATAGGCTGCTCAGTGTCATTGTGGTTGGGACAATCTGGCTTATCCTATGACCGAAGGCTGGTGTGTTTTGGGGGTTGGAGTACTACTTAGAAGTGGTTGCAGGGATGACCGAAATGTGCGTGGCTGCCTTAAGATTCCAACTCTTCATAATCCTGGTAAAGTTTACTATGCCTCCTAAGTAGAGGTTCAATTTAAGAATAGCAAGAATATCACCATTATGGCTTAAGTGGTCATGGCTATGGCTTCCAAAAAATGCATAATTTTTTGTTTTTAAACATCAAAGTCCACAGTGCACCAAGTTAGAAAATGATCAGTACAGTAGTAAGACATTGCCCTGGTGACGTACTTTGAAATTTGCACGGAACGTGAAAGGTAATAAGTTACAAATGCCACTTGATGTGGACAGCTTTGGTTGTGATTGCGACATTCCCAGCAGCAAAAAAAAAAGTAACTGGGTGAGAGAACACCAAGTCCGCCGGCCAAAAGCTCCTTTGTGGTGTACAGAATCCTCAGCTATTTCCAACGATGGCGTACTAGAGAAGACTCATCATTGACAACCTCTGGGCCATCGTTCCGTCTTTGGGGAATAAGCAGCAAGACCACCAGCACCAGCAGAATAATGCCGCAAAAAGTCATGAGCGCGTACGATATAATCCACATGACGGGCTCTCGGAACGGGTAGCTGGAAATGCAGTTACTGGATATGTCCGCGGTGCTGAAAGGACCGGCGATCTCTGAGACCCGAATGCCATTTACTTCTGCAAAAAACAAACAAAAGAAAGATGAGAATAATCTTATGTAAATCGCCAAAAATTTGGCAATTCCCACTTAAAGTGATACCAAAACACACACTTTTTTTTAATCAACATTGTTCCTTCTTTTTCTGTATATAGATGGTGGCACTGTACTTATTTTAATTAAAGAAAAAAACAAACATCTACCGTATATACTCAAGTATAAGCCGACCTGAATATAAGCCGAGGCACCTAATTTTACCACAAAAAAACTGGGAAAACGTATTGACTCGAGTATAAGCCCAGGGTGTCCATCTGCATGCCCCACTGTGCCTCATTGTGTCCATGCCTCGCTGTGTCCATGACTAGACTAGACATGGGAGTCTAAGGAAGGGGTGCCCGGCTTTGAAAATTCGGTGCTCCCCGGCTGTAGGTCCCCCCGGACAACAAACTTTGCACACTTGTAGAGAAAGAGGGGGGCTACATGTGTGCCAGTACCGGGTCCTCAAAATCCGGGAGATCAGGCGCAAAAAGGTGAAGCGAGTATAAGCCGAGGGGGGCATTTTCAGCACAAAAATGTGCTGAAAAACTCGGCTTATACTCGAGTATATACGGTAAGTACTTTTTTCTTAAATCGATATCCAGCTGTCACATGACCCAGATCTTTCAGCCTGCCTGCAGGGAAATATAAGTAGGAGGAGTGTCTAGTCCTATGCTGCTGGTCACATGTTCAAAAAAAAAAACAAAAAAAAAGCCTTTGGAATACAGAGTAAAATGAAATAATGAACAGAAAACCATTTTAAATCATCTTACAAAGATGTATTTGAAATCAAATCTATTATTTTGTGGAAACGTGTGGGCGGATTTTTTTGCCAGTCACAGGCAGTGTTACGCCCCTCCATCCTGTGTCTTAAATAAGAGGGAGGTGAAGCCTCCATCAATATAAATGTAATATCCCACCCCCATTGTGTTTAGCTGGTTTGTGGACATGGAGGAGGCGGCTGTTATTCACTGTGTATATGCCCATATGTGTGACTCTATAGTCACATTGGCTGCTCAGATGTGATCGGGAGGAAAATTCTCAGCATAGAAACTCACTGAAAACTGAGCATGTGCAGAGCTGCCAACACTGCTCTGCTAAATCCCTAGCTGAATTGGGGACATGGACAGGGAGGAGGAGATAGGGAGCAGCAGGATCAAATCATGTTTTTTGCAATATACCAGGGACGTGCAGTCAGGGGTGCAGTCTGCCTCTGGGTGTCATGCTTGTGGTTGTCAGAGTCTTGCTATGCCTCATTTGACTTGTAGTTCTGCAACAGCTGGAGGTCCACTAATTGCATATCTCTGCCCCAAAGGCCAAGGACGTCACCGGCTGGCATTTAATAATCCAGAATTCATACCACTCCAGGCACAATCTTATGTTTCAGTTGGTTGAACTCTGTTTGCCTGTTTAATTGCCCCAAACCAGCGCATAGGTGCAGAGTCATCAATACTTAAAATTAAATCTAATAAGTCTTATTTAAGTTGTTGGCAAAAGATTCCTCCTCCAGAATAAAAATCCGATGTAATGAGGTTTTTATAATACGGGATTTGGCTGCTACAAAAGATACATTATGAAGCTTTTAGAAAAGACGGAGCCGAGGAGAACGCCAATATAAACAGACACCCAGCCAGCAGGTAAACAGAACAATGAAAGATTTCCATTTCTGCTCTGCTGGGAGTACCTGTGATACACGCAGCTAATCTATCCCAATATAACACAGCCAATACATTTTCCAAGAGACCCCCTTTATAAATAAAAAAAAAAAAAAAAATGCAGATAAAAGTACAGAAAATCAAGTATTATTAATGCTTAAAGAGTTAATCTTAAAAAATAAAAATACCCCAGGCATGTCATGACGCTAAACCTAGGCCCCTTTCACAATGAGGTGTTGCAATAACGCTAATAGTTTTAAGCGCGTTATTACCGTGTTTTTACCGCTATATATAGCGCTAACGCCTATGCATTTTTACAGCGGTACTCATTCATTTCAATGGGGATAGGCGTTTTTACAGCGCTATTTTATGCGCCCCCAAAGATGCTCCAAAAAAGCTGTTTGCAGGATTTTTTCCAACGCACAGCCAGCACAACGCCTCAGAGTGAAAGCCCTCAGGGCTTTCACATTGAGAATGCTGGGGCAGGATTATTTCAGGCGTTTTTCCAGCGCTATTTTTAGCGCTAAAACGCCTGAAAAACGCCTCAGTGTGAAAGGGATAACCAGATTTAAAAAAAATGCATTTATGCTCTTCCCACGCCTGTAAGCCATTTGTGCACAGAGTAAAGCCTTCCCCAAATTCTTTTCACAGCTCCGTCCGACCCTCTTCTTTAAGACAGGCCAGCCATTAGGACAGTGGTTCTCAACTCCAGTCCTCAGGGCCCACTAACAGGCCAGGTTTGCAAGATAACTGAAATCCATCACAGGTGATATAATTTGCTGCTCAGTGATTGCAGTATTCTAGTCTGCATCTCCCCAAGGTAATACATAAAATCTGGCCTGTTAGTGGGCCCTGAGGACAGGAGTTGAGAACCACTGCATTAGGATGAGCTTCCTCTACTGCAGGGGTGTCGGACTAAATTTCATTGCGGGCTGCATCAGCAGTATGGATGCCCAGGGTGAGTTGTATCTGGAGAGCGCCACGTACTCGCCGCAGAGTCCCGGAGCGCGCCACGTACTCGCCGCAGAGTCCCGGAGCGCGCCACGTACTCGCCGCAGAGTCCCGGGGCGCGCCACGTACTCGCCGCAGAGTCCCGGAGCGCGCCACGTACTCGG